>JANHFO010008155.1:8292-20584 GCA_032468095.1 Pareas carinatus | reverse complement strand
TGATTTTGAATTTTCTTTAAGATACAGAAACAGCCTCTAACTAAGGTCTTTAACAGATTAAAATTCCTAATACGTTTTAGAACTTTATTACTTCAGATCAAAACCTTAAAATACGTCAGGGATCTAATATAAGAGTAATACAGTTAGGGTTTTAATCAGTGTAATATATTAATCCAAATTATATCCCTGAAAACAGGCTACTGGAGATCCCTATTATTTAGAAGTAGGAAAAACTCTCATTGAAAACTTAAATAAATATGCACGAGTACCTTGTGGATTTGCTGCTATGAAGGATGTTCGCACTGGAAGTCATGAGGACAGGTAACTGAATTTTTAAAAACATTGATGTTCATTTGACTGTCATAGAACTTTGGAGAAAATAGGATTTGATTCTAATAGGATTTTTTTTCTTTTTAATGTTATTTTATTATTTAAGCTTATGTAAAAACATTCAATTATTAAATTAGAAAAATATTTGCATAGAGAAACCTCCAAGACAGCTAATGAAAATTGTAAAACAAACATAATTAAGACTTCATAATCAAAACTGGAAAAATAACTCGATAGCTGGAGTCCATAGCACCAAGAGAGGAAAAGCATGTCTAATTTTTTTAATGCTTTTTACAAGTTGGGAAATTTTTTGCATTATATACATTGTTTAAATATATGCATTGCTTAATTAAATACAAAGTACGATCATTAAATTCCTAGACTAGTCCCATAAATAAATGAAAAAAAATGACCTGATTTAAATTTGGCTGCCATCCCTTTCAAAGTAGTCCCTTTGGGCAGTTGTACACTGATCCCAGCGCCTCTTTCATTTTTGGAATGCCTCCTGGAAGTCGCATCTTCAAGCCTGTCAAGCACCTTCTGCGATTTGCGTTGGATATCCTCCACCATGCCAAAACAGTGACCCTTCAGCTTCAATTTGATCCTTGGAAACAGAAAGAAGTTGCAGGAGGCCAAATCTGGTGAATACGGGGAATGAGGAACAATGACCATTTGCTTACGGGTGCAAAACTGGCATGTTGTGAGAGCTCTGTGAGCTGGTGCATTATCATGGAGCATCCATTTGTTCTCTGCCCAGAGTTGTGGTCATTTCCGATGAATGCTTGCCCTGAGACATCTCAAAATATTGCAGTAGAAATCAGCATTCCCTGCAGGGACAAATTCATGGTGCACAATCCCATGAATATCGGAAAAAATGATGAGCATGCTCTTGATTGTGCTCTTGACCTGTCGTACCTTCTTCGGTCTTGGAGATTGAGGGCTCTTCCATTGTGAAGACTGCTGCTATGTCTCAGGATCGTACCTGTAGATCCATGTCTGGTCACCGGTAATGATCCTTGCTCTTCTGACAGAAGTCTGAGCATGAACCTGGCAGCAATGCTGCACAAAATTGATGTCAGGATCATTTGAACCTCTCCAAACGACATGTTGACGATGTCTGCAATTTCCCTGATAGTTCTGCGTCAATCATCACGAACAATTTGTTGTATTTTTGCGATATTTTAGGGAGTGTTGCACATGTGTGGCCAACCTGGCCTCTCGTCATCCTTCAGCGATGTTCTGTCATTTCTGAAACATGAATACCACTCAAAATACCTCACCTGACTCATTGCTTCGTTCCTGAAAGCTTGTTTCAACATTTCATGGGGTTCGGTTGGTGATTTCTCGAGTTTCACCTACAATTTGGTGTTCGCTCTCAGCTCCAATTTCGAGACCATCACGATTTCGCAAATGCGTGGATGGACATGCTAACTAAAACATCTGTAACATAGGACTCAATGAAGATAGTGCTTTGAAACTTTGTGTAGCTTCTCCTCAAGGTCGTTATACGTCACTGCTGCGCGTATGTGGCATTCGTGTGATCCATTCCCCCACAGCGAGTACAGTCTAGGAATTTAATGATCGTACCTCATATATTCATATGTGCAATTTTGAAATTGTAGTAGTTAACACAGTCTAGATGATAAAGCTGTCATTAGTAATTGTTCTTCGGCTACTTTATTTAAAGAAAGATTTGTTAGCACTGCAGGAAAATTAAAACATCAAGAAGAATATATGTACAAGTATATTTTCTCTTTTCTTTTTGTAGGATGGATTCTTTCTTCCTAGCTGAAATGTTCAAATATCTATACTTGCTGTTTGCTGATAAAGAAGACCTAACGTTTGATATTGAAGACTACGTTTTTACTACAGAGGCTCATTTGCTGCCTCTTTGGCTCTCTACTGCAAACCAAACAGCCCTGGTAAAAAATATTGTGAGTGCTACATTGAAAATATTTTAGTCTAATTAAATGAATCATTTGCCCTTAAGTATTCTTTCTGCTCTTACAGTGTGCAGAGAATTAGCAGATAAGGATTATGGATATGACTATGAAATATCAACATAAAATCTTGATCAATTGGAAGGAGAGTCTGCCTTTGTTCGTTTTTATGTATTTGGATGCTCTATTTCCTAAAATAATTTGCTAGTTTATAGTCATAAAATGTAGCTCTAAACTACATATATCTTTTTTTTCTACAGACTACAGAATACATGGAGCTGGATGATAGTAATTTTGACTGGACTTGTCCTAACACCCAAATCCTGTTTCCCAATGACCCTATGTATGCTCAGAGTATAAGGGAACCCCTGAAAAATGTGGTGGACAAGAGCTGCCCTAGGAGTATTTCAAGAATGTAAGATTTTTATTTTCCATTTTCTGGCATTTTTAAAGGAAAGTATATAGAAGAATGATTATGTTGATCCACTTGTTTGGTTTGCTAAATTAAGTTTTGTTAATATTTTATTAATATTTTTTGCTATGCTAACAAATTGTATAAATGCAATTATATAAATATAATCCTATGAAAGTTGATTCCCTAACATCTAATTTTCTCAAGCATAATATTTTGCCAAACTCCTATAATTTTTTCAGTATATGACCCCTTGAAATATATGCAGAAACTAACTACTCAACAGAGAGAAGTGGAAAGAAACCAGAAAATAAAAAAGACAAAAGAAGAAACAGTCTTGGAGCAATTTACAATATTTGTGCATGCTGTTTTTCCCTTTCTACCCCATGGTGCTGCTGTGGTCCTAGGGAAGGAGACATAAGATGATTTTTGTATGTCTTCTCCTATGCAGTTGGGCTTTTGAGTGTTTGCTAGCTATCTGTCATGAGATTAGCAAGTGTGCTCAGGTTTTCCTTGGCGTGTCTGTTCCAATGTATTTGCAATGGCATAAGGATAGAAGTTTAGAGAATCAAGTTGGTGCATATTAGCAGGCATGTGATGCCCCCTGCAGGGTTGAAAAACTTTAAGGGGAAAGAGCTATTCCTTGGAAGGAGCCAGCACCATGACAAGGAATGGTGGGGACAAGGCAGAGGAAAAAGAGCATTTGAAACCTTGTTTATATAATAGCACCAAAGTAATGGGAGAAAATGAGATTTTAAAGCTGCCTGAAAAATGCTGACAGTTTCTCAAGTACTCTTTAAACCTATCAACTACTGCAAAGGGGTGGTGTTATTTGGGTTTTTTTTGGGGGGGAGAGAATTGCGTGCTTTTCAGTTAAAATTGACACACAGTCTTATACATTTTTGGTAGTTACTTTTCTTACCTGAGGTGGAGACATGACTGACCCGAAATCACCCACTCAAGAACTTTTATAACTAGTTTACTATTCAGACACTCATTTTTAATGGAAATCTACAATACTCTCAAGGCATGCACATCTGCTTTATATTGGAACGCAATCGATTCATGTCTTAAAATGTTGACAGTGCTTGTTTTGCTTGGGTTTTTTTCCTTCAGGGAAGAGGGATTGGGCAGTGGACCAAAGCCTCCACTGAGAGCCAGAGATTTCATGGCCAGTAATCCTGAACATTTAGAGATACTGAAAAAGATGGGAGTCAGCTTGATTCATCTCAAGGATGGAAGAGTACAATTGGTGCAGCATGCTATTCAAGTAAGGTATCGCTTTGCCTTAACCCACAGAATGATCTTCTTTTCATTTGTGTTATTCTAAGTCTTTTTTAATAAGTTTTTTGTTGAAATCTAATATAACATACAAAAGAAATTGAATAAACCGAACAGTGGAAAATAGAGGTGGAAAGGGGGAGAGGTAAAGTGTGGGGAAGAAGGAGGGAAAAGAAAGGAAAAAACATTGACTTCCGACTTCCTTTGATGCAGTAAGATATGGCAATATCATCGAGTCTCAACTTTTTGCTTCACACCTTCGAATTGAAACCTTTATTGTCATTGTACAACCTGTGTACAATGAGATTGTCTCATTCATTTGAACAGTCACTTCTATAACAACAAATCTATCTAAACGGTAAAACCCAAAATCAAAGTTTCATTTTTTTCAACCTTGAGCATAAAATCCAGAAATGGTTTCCAAGCAAGTAGGAAAGTTTTTATATATTTTTCTTTAATTAGGACAGTCAATTTTGCCATCTCTGCTAACTCCATCAACTCTTATACCCATTCCTCCATTGTAGGAATCATAGTAACTTTCCATTTTTATGTGCAAAATAATATTGCTGCCATCAACATATAAAGCATCAAAGTTCCAGTTTTTTCCCCAAGTCTTAATCCATTAGTCAGAAGAAACATCTCTGGTTTCTTCTCAATACTCACTTGGAGAATCTCCTGCCTTAATTTATGAATCTTATTCCAATAGCACTTTGCTTTCTCACATGTCCACCATAAATAATAAAAAGTCCCTGTATCATAAGTCTTATAAAAATTTTTTTGAAATGTTTGCTCTAATTTCTGTGAAACACTTGGACATATTTCTTCATGCTAGTTGCCCTAAAGATAATAGGGGTATTATAATCTACTTACTCATATATACTTACTCATACCTGAACCATCTTTATGGTGGCAACAATGACTTTGGAATTTCTTCTTAAAGAATAATTGTTCAATAACTTTTAGCCAACCATTAGACCAAGTCAGTTATAAAGGTCTCTCTCCAAATATCTCTTGGTTATTTTGGATTTAGTTGAAGGCTCTAGAAAAGACTAATGAAAATATTACCTTTTTTTAACTTTTATTAGGCAGCAAGTTCACTTGACGCTGAAGATGGCTTACGGTTCATGCAAGAAATGATTGAGTTGTCCAGTCAGCAGCAAAAAGAGCAGCAACTTCCTCCACGTGCCGTTCAAATTATTTCCCATCCATTCTTCGGCCGAGTAGTTTTGACAGCAGGACCTGCACAGTTTGGAATGGATCTGTCTAAGCACGAATTGGGGGTATATGTTTCTTTGAAATTTTACATAATCTGTATTTTACATTTTGTGGTATGTGCGAATACAGACATGTATTTAGAATATCTTAGAGTTTTGCTACAAAGTATTATATTTAGAAAGGAATCTTATTAACTTGCGTAAAAGAGATCCATATGATATTTCCATTTTTTTTAGCAGCTAGCAAATTATTCAGTTAAGAACAATTTATTTATTTATTTGATTTGAAGATCACCTGACTTCTTAAGGACTCTGAGCAGCTTACAATCCAAACAATAAAGTTCCTCCAGAAAAGTCAAACAACCAAATACGTCTTCAATCATTAAAAGAAATTAACAAAAGCTTGGCCTCTATTCAAACCTCATGTGGGTTTTTGACAATCTAGAAAAAGCTTTAAGGTGGGAGTCATATGAAACTGCAGAGAGATGCTGTTCCAGGGGCAAGTACCATGATGGAGGTTACAATCTACCTAGGTCTCGAGATCATTCTTTAATTGATGACCACTCTACCTAATCTTCCTGGGCAGGCAAAAACTATTGCATAACTGGGCCCCAGTAATACTATAAGTGATTACCAGCTCCCTAAATTGCAACCAAAAGTAAAGTGGCAACCAGTACAGTTCATGCAGCAGAAATGACATGTTCTTGTAACATGCCCACCACCCAAATCAGTGAAGTAATGGTAGCGCCCCCGCCCCCCGGGATTATTATTTCCACATTCTACAAGTATTAAATAATGTGATTTGAATTAGTATGGGCAAAATACGGCACATCTATAAAGAATCCAAACGTTTGGAAAATAATATCGTAAAAAAGATTTGTCCAAGCTACGTGAAATTCTTGCCTCTGTTAAGGAATAGCACATGGAAAAACATTTTCGCCATTTTTTTGGCATTGTTCTCCCTCTTCTCTGACGGATTCTTAGAGATACCATTTTGAATCTCTTGTTGTAGTTAGAAGTGTGCAAAATAGTTCACGTTTGCAATGGGTTATTGAGATCCCTTGGTTTTTAGTTTGGAACATTTCTTGGGAGGACAGAACAACACATTTTGAGCTTGAAACAATTTTTACAGTTATATTGCTGATCAAGCACATTTCATTGATATGCTATATAATAAATGCTCCAAATTTGTAGGAGTATTTGCCTTTTGGATTTATTTTGGTTATAACTTAGAGCGAATCTTTGAATCTTACCATGATTTTATAGTACAGAATAAGAGGAGTAGAGTGGTTTACCAGTCCCAGTTGAATAACTGCTTGGCAACAATCCTGTCTTATGTTTGGTTTTTCAACTCCAGAGATCAGACTGGCCCTAGAAAATCTTCATTGTAGTACTGATGCAGATAGAAAATTCAATCCAGTTTACAAAATAAATGCTAAAAAAATATTTTCAAATTCAACAAGTGGTTCAGTGATTAACTGCAGCATGATTTATAACTTGAATGCACATACTTAATTTACAACCTAGCATGCAACTCTTTTTGTTGGCAGAGTTTGACTATGGGCATGTCTTATATGCTTTCCTATTAAGGTCTGTGTAAACTCAAATTAGAGTTTAATTTTGGGTACATCTGATTCAAACGTTTGCATTCTAACTGACCAGATGCTGCAAAGGAGTTAGAACCAAATTTTATCCATATGTTCCTTACCTTTTGGTTGTGTATATTTTTATATAAAGAAGTACATTGCATTTATATTGTACTTTCTCAGTTATGTGTTGTTAAGTAATTTGTAAAATAGGATGGAAGCTATACCAATGAAAGAGTGTTCTTTTCCAGAAGAATATCATGTTCAACTGTATTTTTCAGAGATGGATACCTTGCTTTCAAGTTACCAATTCCAATATCTTTCACCATTGCTCATATTGGCTAAAAATGCAACATAGGAGGGCTACAGTCTGTTCATATTTTATACCAAAAATAGTGGAGACATTGAGCAAATGATTATAACTGTGCCTTCTATATCTTCTTCTAATCTTACTTATGTTAAATACGATTATCTCAGTTCTATAATGATCTAGACAAGTGTTATTCAATCACAAGACACAGAATTTCATTGGTTATTGAAAATTCATGTAGGAACACAAAATTTAAAAAGTATACTAATTTGGACCAGTCCTACAAGATTATGTAACATCATATTAGGTACTAAATTTTAAATATTTTATACCCCTTTTGTGATATGATAAATTAATACAGCAACTTGAAACTGTTCCCAATGTTGATATAATTATTCTTATTTAGCATAAGAATCTTATTGTTATTTAGCATACAAATCTAAATGAAGAAAAGCATTTTGTATTAAATGTTCTCAGTTAAAATTACTGGCCATGTTCCAGTGCAGTTTAAGTTAATTGATTTCATTGGACTTATATATATTGAATTTTGTGTTAGACTTGATAGATATATTTCCTAGAAATCTGTTCTTATGTTTTGCTGGTAGAATGCAAATGTTCTACAGGCTTGAATATTGTATACTAAAGCTTTTAATCTCTTCCACAGACAAGAGGATTTGTTGCAGTCAGTAAACCTTATAATGGATGCTCTGAGATTACCAATCCGGAAGCACTGAAGGACAAAATTGCTCTAATGCAAAGAGGGCAGTGCATGTTTGCTGAAAAGGCACGGAACATCCAAAAAGCTGGAGCCATAGGTGGCATTGTTATTGGTAAATTATTCAAAGTTATGCAAAGATATTGTAATTCAGTATATATTTTCTGAATCATTACAGGCAGGTATGAAACCTGCACCCTAGGATGTTATCTGAATGGGTTACATAGTGACCCATGTTTAACATTGAAACAGATAGGACTCCTTGAACAACTTCAGCAAGTAGTTCAGTGTCTTCAGATTGTGTTGATATCTGATCTGTATGTCAAGTGGAAAGAAAGAGAGAGAGAGAGAGAGAGAGAGCCAAATGACAAGTAGCACAGATGCAATAAGACGTACGGAGGGCAGTCCAAATAGTTGCCTAGGTTCTTTCTGGTGACTTATGCTAGCTTACTAAATGTTGGCATTTTCTTTTTAGAGTGGGATATTTCATATTGTACTGCTTTGCACTCCCTTTCCTAAAGCATGTATTACGATTTGGAGTTTGGGAAAGAATCTGTAGAGAAACAGATTAAACACTCACATTATTTTAAGTTTTGTATGTTTAGAGATGCATGCAGATATACATTTATATCAGTAGAAGTTTATTATTGCTCTCACTGTAATTTTTAATTTTGCATCTGGGATTTGGATTCCCTTCATGACAGCTTGCAGTATTATGCAGTTGATATTACCTGGTGTACAAAATCAGTGCCTAGCTATAACATCTTTAATGATATATTTAAAATATCTTTAAAAACCTTATGAGTATTTGTACTTCATAGATTACACATGATGCGTTGTCCCTGTTTCTGTTAAAATAATTTTCTAAAGATTATTGCTGTCATGAAAAAAATATATCACTTAGATCTATTGCTGCACACATAAAATGCTCAATAAAAATGTGGATGTGGTAGAAATGATGGAAATTTCCACTGGAAATTTTATTGGAAAAACTTCTGTTTGCTTCCCAGATGATAATGAAGGAAGTAGCAGTGATACAGCTCCCCTTTTTCAAATGGCGGGTGATGGCAAGAATACAGATGATATCACTATCCCCATGCTGTTTCTTTTCAATAAGGAAGGGAATATTATTCTTGATGCCATCCAGGCATATGAAGTTGTAGAAGTGCTGCTTTCAGATAAAGCAAAAGACAGAGGTAAGGCCAAAATTGCTGCTTTTTGATAAAGGAAAAGAAGGTAAGAGTGCATCTTTGTTAAGATTAAAAGCAGTCCCAATGAGTCATACAGAAGTACTTATTTAATAATCGGTGATTTTTCATATTTACAACACTGAATGAGTGGTAGTTACAAGAGTTGCCATCATGAGAGGTCCTTGCATAACAACCTATGCAGTCCTCACTTAATGTGAGCAATCAGGACTGCTGGAACTGCCATTGCTAAAACTGCATAGTCACATGATACAATTTATGTCTGGATCATTTACTGAAGGCAATTCCAGTCCCCGTTGTTAACTTAGAACTGCCTGTAGTCTTAAATTTCAGTTGTGAAGACTATAGAAAGAGAGCATGAAAAGGGAAACTTAATCAGAGTGAAAGTGAAACTGATGAAGTTAACAAATGAGCATCTATTCCAGATTTTCAGTGCACAGTGCCTTACCCATGGTAGTTCATTGGGAAAATGTAGGAAAATACCTGTTGTAGGTTTACCTTTGCAACTTCGGAGATATTAAACCAATAGCTTGCAAGCCATGTATATTATTTTTAATTAATATAAATTAATACAAATTTCATTAGAAGATTTTGATCTTTATAAAATCTACCAAACATTCTGAGATCTAGAAAAATTCTGAAGTATTTTTCCATGGAAAATGGGATTTTTGAGATTATATCAAACTATAGGTCAGATTCCAAATATTACCATATGTTTTGGTTGTATAAACTGCCAAGAGTTGTCTCTAGTAGGCATCCGTACTTTTTCCTGGAAATAACTGCTATTTCAAACTATAATTTTTGTCAGGCCAAAATGTTAAAAAAATTATTGGGGAAACTCCTTGACCATATTATCACACATACCTTGAATTGCAGATATTTTTTTATTAATGTTTTCATCACCTGAAATGAAGAACAATGTGAATAGCTTCTGTACATACCCCAAGGTTCTCTGATGCTACTACTTATCTGTGGAAACTTTTGTTTTCCTTTCTGTTGAAGTGAGAAAACAGTTCAAAGTATACTTTTGGTTGCCCAGATTTAAAGAAATGTTTAGTACAGTGAAAGAGCAAGAACGTATCTCATTAAATAATCAAATTATTTTAAGATAAAAACTGTATTGCAAGCTAGCATTATTGTTTGCATTCCATCAGCTTGGGATGGTACCTATTGATACAGTACTTGAAAAATTTTATTTTCATGTAACTGAACTAATTTGGGTGCCTCCAAAAGAAAGAACACTGTACTGATGTCAGTGAGAGTAGCGTTAACAGAAAATATGAAAACCAGTTAATGGGGACATAAGGGGCAAAAGAATTATCATGTTGAAATTGTTTCATATATTGTAAATAAAGTGTTTATCTTTAAACTTTAGGATATACATATACATACACATACACACATACACAAATACACAAATACATACATACATACATACATACATACATACATATGTAGGTCCAGGTGGGTTCGGGTCTTTTCACGTGTAGAGTGTAGAGTCTCTTGGCGACGTTTCGACAAGGTCTCACTTGCCATCTTCAGGCTGGTGCTTTTGGCTTCTTGCTAGTCTTATAATAAAATAAATATAAATAAATACAAATAGTCTTATAGATATATACTTTAACATAATTACTGAAATATATTTCAATAAAATAAATATTTCATTATTTAAATATATTTCAATATTTATATTAAAGTACATTTTCATAATGAAGAATATTATATTAAAATCTGGTACCCTCCCAGAGGAACTAGAAAACCATAACTAATACATTGTATTTATTTACAATCCAAGAAAAGTCATAAAAGCAAAGTATAGCAAACATAGGAAATATAGGAAAAAACAATGTGAAAAAAGCACCAGGCAGTTTCTAAAAATCATGACTTTCAATAGAAATTTGCAATCTTTAAGGTTCTGAGAATTGATCACATTTAAGAATGGTTATCACAAAGATCACAAGAGCAATGAAAATTTCTGACAATTGGGGCTATGAGTTTTGATTGTGTGGATATTTAATCAAAAGTAACAGCAAAACACTACTTTAAATAAGACTCAGGAAAAACTTCACCTTAATTCCTATTTAAGCTAAGTCAGTAGGAAGCATTATATTTAGTTGTTAAGGATAAAATCAATGCTGACAAGCTAAATTCTATCACTTTGAATTCTCTCTGTTTATGTAAATGTTACTGTAAGTATGATCCTGAATTTCTCCTGCTGTATTCTATGGGAAATAAATTTGCTATTGGATTAAAGCCTTGTAACTTCCATTTCAGGATTAGAGTATAAGAGAGGTTGGCACTGTTCCTGGGGTATTTTTTCTTACTCCAAGGGCAGTTCCAGTCAGTGTTGATGGGAAGGGAGTAGTTGAGCCCTAGACTGCTTCTTGTGGGGTGCCTCAGTACTCTATACTCTCCACCCTTCTTTTCAGTGTCTACATGAGACCACTGGGGAAGGTCATCTGTGGTTTGGGGTGAGGTGTCATCAATATGCAGACAATATCCAGTGATATATCTCTGTCCCTGGCTGTCCCAGTAAAACTATTGAGATTCTTTCCCATGTATGGAGTTTGTGAAGGTCTGGATATAGAAGAACAAGTTAACCTGGCAAAATTGATTAGTTATAGTCTAGGGAACCCCTCATTTAGAAGTTGGAGGGTTTCCATCATTTTTAATAGGGTGGCACTACCCTATTCAGACCTAGTGCGCGATCTGGAGATTCTCCTGAAATCAGAGCTCCTACTCAAAAAATAGGTGGCAGCTCTGGCGAGTGAGGCCTTTTCACAACTGCAGTTAGTGTGCTAGTTGCACCTATTCCTGGACTGAGATGCCCTGCTCATGATCAAACTCTCCTTAGTCACCTTCTAAATTGTAATAGTTTTTTATTTACATCCCACCCTTCTCCCGAAGGACTCAGGGCAGCTGACAGGCCAAATAAAAACACAATACAACACAGAACAGTAAAACACATTAAAAATATTAAACAAGGCCTAATTAAGAAGATGGGGAAAATGATAAAATGACTTCCATCTAAATTGTAAAAAGTTAACTAAAATGTTTAAAACCAATTCAAAACCCCAGATTAAAACAGGGGAACTAGGGCACAGCTAAGCCAGCCTGCTGGAATAAGTACCGTATTTTTTCGCACCATAAGACGCGCTTCCCCCCCCCAAAGGGGGGGGGAAATGTATGCGCCTTATGGAGCGAATACTCCCAAAAAGCGTGGGAGATCGCTCCACAGGGTGCTTCAAAGTCCGGAGATTGGCCTGCAAGCCGAACTGGAGGCTTCCCGGCACCCG
>JANHFO010008154.1:40059-53783 GCA_032468095.1 Pareas carinatus | reverse complement strand
AATGAAGGCCGGAGATCTCTCTGGAGGAGTCCCCCAGGCCCATCAATCGTTTTTTCGGCCTCCGCGGAGCTTTGGGAGGCCTGTAGAACAGGCACATGGGCTGCTTAGAAGCGTCCCTGAGCTCCGTGGGGGCCGAAAAATCGACCGACGGGCCTGGGGCACGCCTCCAGAGAGGCCTCCGGCCTTCATTAGAAGCTTCCCCCAGGCCCGCGGATTGATTTTTCAGCCTCCACGGATTAGTATATATGTATATATGTAGATTTGTATATATGTATTATGCATATATACAAATGATCATGATTATATATTCAAACTGACTATGAATGTATCTTGATTATATGCCTGTTGTGTATGTATGTAGTTTTGAGCACCATCACTTAAGACAAATTCCTTGTGTGTTCTGACACACATGGTGAAAATAAATTCTGATTCTGATTCTTACTGCTGCAAGATCTAGACCTGGAAAAGGAGGTCAAATTCTGCCCTTTTGGATACCATAGTGTTTGTTTCTGTCAAAACCTTGGCTGAACATGAGGAGCAGAGAAGCTGACACAACCACTGTTGAGTGTTTTCTATTATAGTACCATGTTCTAAATATTCTACTGGAGGATGATGAGATAAATTAGGAAATGATTAGAATACAAGGGAGATTATACAGAACAGTTCGCTGTGACATATTTGCGAGATACTTCAAGGATAAAAAAAATTGCTCTTATAAATACCTAAGATTTGGAATTTTGATCTGTAGAGATTTAGGGCCTCTTCTGGTCAGATTCTTTTGAATAGCTTTTAGTTTTAAAAAGGATGTAGACAAGATGCTTAGGATTCAGGAATAGATCTTCTGTCTTAACTTTTGTCCCAATACAGTTGAATGAAAGTTTTCAAGATCCATTTAATTGGGGTTTAGACCCTTTGGTGCAGAATGTTTTGGTCACTCTGTTGTAATCTTTGCTGTGACAGAAACTAGGAGAGTGACCCCACTGAATGCTATCAGCCATGATATCATTCTGGAGAGGTTCTCTATTAGAAGTGGGTAGAATAGCAGTCACCAGAAGATGGTGCTGGAGGATCTCTGTTCAATTCCACAGAGGTGACCTAAACACATTTTTACTGCTTCTAAATCCATCTCTATCACAGGAAGCAGAAATGTTCATTGTGCAAAAAATGGTCCCTTTTACCAGTTTGGCTGGCATGTCAGCATTTATACTACTCGGATAGAGCTAACCCTCTAACTTCATGTTTAAATTACTTCAAGGCTTTAATATACACTTTGAGCTGCCCTTGAAGATAATCTGGAGATTGCAGTTAGTATAAAATATTGCAGCAAAACTACTGACTGGAGTTGAGTATTATGACTCCATTATATGTCAAACGTTTTACATGAACCATTTTTGTCATCTTTGGGGGCTCCCAGTTCATTTCCAGACTCAATTCAAGATGCCATAAAGTCTTTCATGGCTGGGATCTTTAGTATCTGTATTAATGCTTTCTCCCATGTACCTCCTACAAATAGGTGGTCTAAGGTCCTCTTGATATACACTGTGGGTGTCTTCCTGTGTTAAAGATGGATGATTTGGTATCATCCAATCTGCAAAAGTGGTGAGGGAAGCAATTCCCTTAATAAATAACCCATTGGAAACATGCAGTAGTACAGGATTCAATCTGAGTCAGTCACCAGAACCAGAAGTTAAATCTTCTAAGATCTCGTATTTGTGATGGAATACATCCTCAGAGAACTTCTTTCTCACCAGAACTTCTCACCACATTCTGCTGAGACAATGGGCTCCACCACAAGTCTGAAAGCTCAGAAGACTGAAACTCTGGTTCTTGTTGGATCTGCAGAGCTGACTGGCTGGCCAGGGACCGAAATGTCTAGCAATCAAGCGGTCAGCAGGTCAGCTAATTAGGTCACTGTTTTTCTCCCTAGCACTAGACAGCTTGGCAGCTGTCAGAGCTGCCCCTTGATTGATTAAGGTTCTTTTCTGTTGCCCTTAAGAAGGGCTAGTTACTGTAACCCTTTACTGAGTTTCTGTTTCATTACTGTTGTTACTTCAATAAACATCTTGCGGAATCCAAGAGCTCCTACCTATCTTTTCGATACGCGAACCCAACAATTGGTGATGAAGGCTTGAGTGAAAGGATAGGACGGTGGACAACGGAGAAGAACGAAAAATCACAGTCCAGCCATGGCCACGCTGTCACCACCAGCTCTGATTCACCCAGCTAAAGAAACCTGGGAGAATTTCATGTTTCGGTTCGACTTTTTCATCCTCTCCCACAATATCCAGAATCTGATAGCTGAAAGATGAAAGACTATTTTTCTTAGCCATTGTGACCATGAGTGGTTTGATACGGCTCGCACCCTGGCAGAGCCTAGCACCCTTGCAGCCATCGCCTGGCAAGATTTATCGGATGCCCTGAGTGCGTACCATGCATCGGTGCCATCTAAATTTATTAAACGGCACGAATTTAGGCATAAGATGCAGCACATGGGCGAGTTCATTAACCAGTATATGTCTGCACTCCGTAAAGCTGCCACTCACTGCGCGTTCGCAAGTATAGATGATAGCTTACTGGACCAATTGATATTTGGGGTCAAAGACTTGAGGCTGCAAAGGAGATTCTTGACAAATCCAGGACTGACAATGAGAGGAGCCCTCGATGAAGCTAGGGCTGCCGAAAAGGTTTCGAATGCCGCAGATGCCCTGCAGAAGTCGTCGGGCACTCCAGCAGCTGAGAAACCTACCACAGGAGTGAATCAGAGTGAAACGGCGGCAGTGTCAGAGGACTTCGAAGATGATCAATATGCTGTGGGGCAGACAACAAGGAGACAGACGGAACCAAAAAGGAGATGCCCCAGCTGCAGGGGCCAGCATCTTCGCACGACCTGCCTTTTTCATGATGCCATCTGCAGATGTTACGATCGACGGGGCCACATTGCTAAAGTCTGCAGGACACTAGAGCCGGTGGAGCCTGCTCCTCAATCGTTTCCACCCAATCGAGGTCAGTTCCAGTCAGAAAGGAGGCCAAGCCGTGGAATAAGGTGAAACGGGTCCCGGAGGCATCTGTTGCTTGCAAAATTAAGGTGGGCAATACCGGCGTCAAGCCTAGGAAAAAGATTCACCTGATGGTGCAGGTTCACAGGAAACCATGTCGCATGGAGGTCGACTCAGGATCGACCATTACCATCCTGTCCTGGGCCACCTTAAAAAAGATCCTGCCAGGAACCAAAAGGCACCAGCTACGGCCACAGAGATTAATGATCCGGGACTATCAGGGAAACCGTTTGCCAGTTTGGGGGCTGATAGACATCCCAGTGGCCTTCCAAGGGTTTGAGGGGTCGCTGCCCACAACGATCGTGGCTGACCGTTTGACGAGCTTCTTGGGACTTGAATGGTTCGAGGCTCTCGGCCTGGGGATCACGGGTATTCATTCAACCATGAAAAATTGGGGGCACGATTTCATTGATGAATACCAAGATATTTTTTTCTCGAAACCTAGGCAAGTACATGGGTAAACCAATTTCAATCACATTGGACCCCATGGTTGCTCCCATCAGATTAAAAGCCCTCAGAGTACCATTTGCCTTGAGAGAGAAATTGGACGCAGCCCTAGATAAGTTAATTGTTCAGGGCATTTTAGTGCCAATTGAAAATGTCTGATGGAAAACACCAATAGCCACCCCAATCAAAAAGGACGGCTCGATTCGCATTTGTGCTGACTACAAATGCACTATAAACAAAGCGTTGCAACAGAATGCGTAGCCTATGCCGGTCATACAGCATTTACTCCATTCTTTGGACGCTGGGTCTGTGTTTGCTAAGCTTGATTTAGCTCAAGCCTACCAACAGTTGCTGGTGGACGAAACCACGGCGGAAGCCCAAATGGTGATCACCCATCACGGGGCATTTAAAGTCACTAGACTTCAATTTGGGATCAGTGCAGCCCTGGGGATCTTTCAGGGTGTAATGGAACAGCTGCTCCACAAACTCCCTGGGGTCGTACCCTATTTTGGCGATGTGTTGGTCACAGTCAGTTCGCACACACAACTTCAGGATCGTTTGAAAATGGTATTTGAATTATTTCAAAATAAGGGTCTTAAGCTAAGGAATGACAAATGCCTTCTAGGGGTTCCCTCGGTGGATTTCCTAGGATATAGGATAGATGGCGCTGGCATCCACCCCACTGAAGATAAAGTCCAGACAATTAAGAATGCCCCCACGCCTAGTTTGAAGACAGAATTGCAATTATTTTTGTGGTTGCTTAACGTCTATCACTCGTTTTTAAAGGATAAAGTCACTGTCACTGACCCCCTGCACAAGCTATTAGCTAAAAATGTGCCCTGGGTGTGGAGACAAAAGGAAGCTGAGGCTTTTTGCAACTTGAAAAACTTACTCTCGAGCAATCAGGTTTTAATTCAGTTCAACACCACTATGCCGGTGACTCTCACCTGTGACACATCGCCATTTGGCCTTGGGGCAGTGCTAAGTCATACCCTGCCCTCAGGTGAGGAAGCCCCGGAGGCCTTTTATTCCCGCACTCTGACGCCGACTGAACTACAGTCAAATTGATACGGAGGCTTTGGCTTTGGTTGCTTCAGTCCGGCGCTTTCACGAATATCTGTTTGGCCGTCATTTTACCTTGATCATGGACCATAAGCCGCTTTTAGGTATCTTGGCTGGTGACAGGCCCACCCCTGCGGCTCTGTCACCTCGGATGATCCGCTGGTCCCTGATATTGGCTGTGTATTCTTACACATTGCTTCACCAGCCCGGCAAAGCTGTGGAGAATGCAGATGCCCTTAGCCGCTGCCCCTTACCTAGCGTGGACTGTCAGTCTGACTTAGGGAAGCCTGATTTACAGCTGTAGTGTATTTCACTCTAGAAAATTTGCAGAGCAAGAAAAGTTGATTGCCTGAGTTCCTCCCTCATCACTTCCCAGGAGGTAGCTGACTTGTCTCCCTCTGAGGAGACAAGTCAGCTGAGGAATTTACTCCCTTTAAGATGTGTAGGGAGGAACTAGCAATTCAGGGGAATTGTTTATTATGGGGAGACAGAGTGGTAGTTCCCACCAAGTTAAGGCAACAAATTCTGGCTACCTTACATGAGTGCCATTCTGGCATAGTGAAAATAGAAGCGTTGACCAGGAGTTTCATCTGGTGGCCATGCTTGTCAAAGATATTGAACAGTTAGTGACTCGTTGCTCAGCCTGTCAGCAATCCAAGCCAGCCCCATCAAGGATTCCCCCTCAGTTGTGGGAACATCCCAGATCCCCCTGGTCATGACTGCATTTAGATTTTGCCGACCTGTTGCAGGGCTAGATGTTCCTAATTGTGATAGATGCATTCTCCAAATGGATGGAAGTCCATCTAATGAAAGACACAATGGCCCCAGCCTTAATTCATTATCTGGAAACACTATTCATCACACATGGTCTTCCAGATGTTGTGGTCTCCGATTACGGACAGCAATTCACTGCCAGGCAATTTGAGGAATTCCTAGTCGCCCGAGGAATTCGCCGTATGCTAACAGCTCCGAATCATCCTAATTCTAATGGCCTTGTGGAACGAGCCATACAGACGTTAAAGGAAGCCCTCAGCCTGCTCAGTCCAGGAAATTGGCGGAATAGGGTCGAATCATTCCTTAGGTGGCAACACATCAGCCCCTGTAAGAGCACTGGCAAGAGTCCAATCGAACTGTTGTTTGGCAGGAAGATCCGCTCCGTACTAGACCATTTGCTCCAGGGGTTTGGTGGCCATCTAGTCAGGATCCGAGGAATTACGTCATGAGCGATGTGGTGTGGGTAAAGAATTACGGCCAAAGGTTGCCTTGGGTTTCAGGAACAGTTGAAAAGATCATGGGCTCTTGTTCTTATCTCATTAGACTAACTGATGGCCGGCTGTGACATCACCACATTAACCAGCTGCGCAGCGCGCCCCTTGAAAATGCCATTGCTCACGCGGCTGATGTGCCTAATAAAGTATTCTGTTCCTTCCCAGGACTAGGAGGTTCCGATGAAGCATTCGATCTGCTCGAACTGGGACCCTTCCAGCGATGGGCAACTGCTGATGTCCCAGTTACATTGCCTGAAATCAATCCCCGTGGTGCTACCTTTGGCGAGTTGGACCCGGCCCCTGTAGTTCCTGCGGATGAAGGTCTGAAGGGGAGTATCCCTGCCATCGAACCACAGAAGTATGGCAGGCAGAGTCGGAAGCCTGCCTATCTAAAAAATTATGTGTGTTAAAGAGTTAGTTTGATCTATAAGGGGAGGGTTGTTGGATCTGCAGAGCTGACCGGCCGACCAGGCACCGAAATGTCTAGCAATCAAGCGGTCAGCAGGTCAGCTAATTAGGTCATTGTTTTTCTCCCTAGCACTAGACAGCTTGGCGGCTGTCCGAGCTGCCCCTTGATTGGTTAAGGTTCTTTGCTGTCGTCCTTAAGAAGGGCTAGTTACTGTAACCCTTTGCTAAGTTTCTTTTTCTTTACTGTTGTTACTTCAATAAACATCTTGCGGAATCCAAGAGCTCCTGCCTGTCTTTTCGATACGCGAACCCAACAGTTCTGATGACTGACCCAGATTGGATCCTGCAAAACACTATCCTGGGACTCGTATACTTGCCTTCATTCATAACATGTAGTAGTGGCATTTCTTCCAGGCTCAAGCTTAGTGGAAAATGAATTGAAGCATCTAGGAATGTCTTCAATCACAGTTATATCTTGTTTTGCCAGATCTCACATTTTCAGGAAAGAGAGGCACACATTCAGGAGACCAGTATCTGAGACAGCTGTAGTGTATTTCACTCTAGGAAATTTGCAGAGCAAGAAAAATTGAGCTTGAAAGAGTTCCCTAGTGAAAATGAAGCAATTGCTTCCAAACAGAAGCTAATTCAATCAGTCTGGGATTTGGAAAGAGTTTCTTTCTGGATTCTTCTGGATATCATTGGAAGAGATAAAGACTTGGAAGGATGATTTTCAATTCTGTACTCTGATGTTATCTAAGCCACAAAAGATTGTAAAATATCAGGATTTAGCAACTGAAATGTGGACATCATGGAACAAACCAGCAAATTGCTTATCTGCCTGCTGGAAAGTGGTAGATAGCTTCTGTTTTTTAGATCAAATATCAACAGTAAAGGAACAAGCAGTCAATCTAGCACTTGATAGAGCTTCCATTAAGCCCTTGGAAAGGATATTTAAATCCTGTGAAATGTCCATACTTATAATGACCAGAATCATACAAACCATGATGTTCAGTATGGAATACCTATGGAAGTGAATGTTTGATTTTGAAAAAGCAGACAGGAAAAATGTGGAACACTTTTGAACTTTGGTGTTGAAGAAGACTCTTGAGAATACCACAGACAGCCAAGGAGTAGAAAAACCAACCATCAAACAAATCAACTCAAAGTTTTCATTCAATGCATAAATTGCCAGGCTTAAAATATGCTACTTCAGAAATATTACGCAAAGCCCTAATGCTAAGAAAGGTGGAAAGAAAAACAACAAGAGGATGATAGCAACAAGTGCTACTCAGCTACAGTGCTGGTGGGTGCACATTGGAATATCTAAAAGACCAGGTTAGAGACAGGTTGACTTGAAGGAATCATCACTTTTACTTTGCTATGAACTTAATTTATTTAGATGTTGCTTTTTTCCCATTTTACTGTTGGAATGCAGGGGACAATGGTTGTAGTGTACCCTTAATATATACCGCTAAGATTGATTGAGGCTCAGCTGGCAAGTGGCAGAATCAGCAAAATCATTCTTTTAGTGATTTCAGTATAAGCGTTATCTTTCCCACTAGTTTGTTTTTTCCATTTGGTCACTTCATTTTGCATCCTTATAATTCCAGTCTACAGATCAAATAACTCTAAACTTAAAGTAATCTAGTAGCAAATCTTAGAGCTGGCTGAAAAGATTTTATAAATTTGTTTAGATATGCAAAGGGCTGATGGGCAAGTTAAGTCTGAGAATTTTATCCTCAATGGGGAAGGAAGGATAGATTCCCAGCTGAAAGACTGTACATCAGGATGCTATGCACTCTGCACTGAAGCGCCATAAATCTTTATGAAATAACATTTAAAAAAATAAAATAACATTGTTTATCTGCTGCTCCACTGGTTTTGCCGAAATGATAATGTCTCATATGTTATAAAAAGTACTGTGTGATTGGATGAATAATGCATTTTTAAAATCCTGAATCTTGACAAAGTACTTATCTATGTAAGTAGCTGTGCTCAACAGGCTCTGTGTAATGTATGCTATTGGATACCAGCTATCTATTGTCTGCAAATAAATACAGTAATACTTTAACCCAGGTTGCAGAATGAAATTTCATAGCCCCTGTCTCCTTAGAAACAAAATAGCTTACTAAACAAAAATACAAGTATTCAAGGAGAGTAAAAATAAAGTAGAATAGAAATTTTGACTGGAATAGAAAATTCCACTTAATCCATATCCAGCTTTATTTAAGAAATGCATCTTGTGAGGGGAAAGTAACACAGTTGCATTGGATACCATTTGATTTGATCAATGTGGCTCTCTTAGTGACCCCAAAGATACCGCAATGCTGGCATCTTATCACTCTCTACGGAAAAGCTTAGTTCTTCCACTGAAGTCCATGCAATTTTGAACTTCTAAAATCAGACTGGAATTGAGGGAAGCTTTGATTTCATTTAGGAAGGAAAACGTACTCCCCATTTAACCAATATTTTCCCTGTTTGCTGTTCTATAACACCAGATGCTCAATTTCTAGACTCTGTTCAAACATTTCAATGCCCGTTTTTTTAGGCATTCAACGTTTAATTACAAGTCAAGGGTATATTTCAGCCTTCAAAGATTAACACAGGAAGATTGATAAGATTAAAAGGTTCCCTTCTGTTTTAAAAAGAGATTATTTAGATCATTCAAGGATCCAATCAAGCTTATAAGTCTAGAACTAACAAAACCATAAAAGGTAAGTTATCTCTAGGATTGCTCCCTCCCCCTTGAGCTTCAGATAAATATTTTTATCTTATTTTTACCAAATCCTTCAAAAATATGCTTCTTCAAAATTGCTTGTTATTTTTCAAGGAGTTTCTTTTCCAAGATTCTCAGTAAATGTGAGTTTACGAATAATTGCACGTAGTACCAGTGTTCCCTAGAACCTAAGGAATTAAGATCACCTTAAACTACTTGCTGGAGAGCTTATCTGTTTATTCGTTAGGTTTATATGCTGCCTTTCCTCCAAAAGGCTTGAGTAGCATTAAACTATATATGATAAACAGGCGGGTCATTGGCCAGACATGGCGATGAGCGAGGCACTCACTGGAAGTAGGGACGGTGGCATGGTCAGGGCATTGGCGGCTATAGGGTGATAGGCAGGGGCCGTGGCAGGGGTCCACAGTCGGGTCTAGGGGGTCCATGGGGGGTCCTCAGTGAGGTTCTTCGGGATTGCGGGAGGCGCAAGGAGTTGGTGGGAGTCTCCAGGGAACCATGATGGGGGAGTGGGAGTGTGGGTTGTGGTAGCAGTGGCAGCTGTGAGAGCAGTGGCCCACAATGAAATTGGGTCTGACACGCCTGCATTAAACCTTTGGGCACATTCCCAAAACTTCAGTTAGTGCTTTAGTGTTGTTCTTCACAGTCCATAACCTTCTCAGGACTATCTAGGTTTCAAGATTTCATTGTCAGAACTCCTTTTATTCTCACAACCAAAGGAGGAAGTTTAGTTCAGGATGGCTGGGGCCGGAATATATGGTAAACTTGTTGAGCTCACCATCATCCTGATGAGATTCGGGATGCTTTTAAAAATCAATATAACAAACCCTTTGATTTTTAAAGAAGCTTGTCCAAAGATAGCAGAAGTTAAATGTTAACCTTTTCCCCTGACAGCTGTCCTCTGCAGTCTATCATCTTTATAGACAAAAGAGAAAAGACATCACACTATCCTAGATCCATTTAAGGGTACAGCAATTCTGAACTCCTGAATTTCCAACTGGTATGATAATTGAATTCTGAAAATTGTAAATCTAAGTTGCCCACAGGATGCCAGGGTGGAAAAGACTCCTGCATGTCATGCACATGTGCAAAACATAATGGAGACTGTCTCTTTGAGGGACTGTCCCTTCTGCCTGTCCCATCAGGCCCAATAGGAGGAGTATGTTGTGGGTCTTGCCTGCTTAAGAATTACATCTGATGAGATCTAGGTGTTGTGGATCCTGTCCCTGGAGCTTTTCCAGCAGCCTTGGGGAAATTGCATGGGAGTCTGTACCATAGTCACAGTATATTGTGTTTAGATTAATGTTCTCCTTCAACAATCTTGCTTTTTTATATATTTTAAAGGTTTTTAGGAGCTGTGGTATTGTTTTAAATTTTTGGTTGTACATCGCACAGAATCACATTGAGCGATAGGGCTATTACATGTATTTCATTGGCCTGGCTTAATGGAAGATGTGGTGACTTTTTAGTACGTACATGCATACATACTAATAATCCATAGTGGAAATTATTTTTTGCTCTATCAGCAAAACTGCCAGGATAATCAGGTTCTGAATTTCATTGCCATTCTGGCTGGATAGCAAAAATGTATATGTTTCTTTTGGGGGCAGAGAGGGGAGAAATTCAGGAAGACATGGGGAGAAATCTCAGGTCCAGGATGAAGAGATCCCACTCACATTGAAAATGCAATCATCAGCAACTCCAGGGAAAACACAGCTGAATTGCCACCACAGCATTTTCTCCAGAGAAGCAGCTAAACCAAAAGTTAATTGGCACAGCTTGAAAAAATCATTGGAAGTCCCATAGTACTATGGGGACTTAGAGGTATAACCCTGGGGCAACCCATTGACATCTCAGAAGAGACAGGAGATTAAAGCTACAGGTAGCCTCAGGTCACCTGCAAAGTTATCCATTGAATATGTGTGTGAGAAATTGAGTGGATTGTTTTTCTTAATTTGTCAAGAAGAAGGAGAAAATTGTCCACAGCTTCTCAAGTGTGGGACAGACAGTGGTTCTGTAATGAAAAGACTGAAGGATAGTTCTTCTCTCAGGATGGCATCCTTTGGAATTTAATTGACATGTGGAAAACTAAGGAGTGCTAGATGGATTGTTTCATAATGAAAGGCAAGTGTTTAATCATGTCATGACTTCTCCTTGAGAAACTATTAAGCAGTCAGAAGGAGAACTGATAGAGAGAAAGATGCAAGAGATTTTTTTTCTGTCTGTCACAGGTTTAAACTGTTGCCCCCTGCTTATAAACAAAATCTTGTCTGTGTACCAGGATCTTTCCCTTCAAAAGAAGACAAGTCCTGGGCAATGTTGGGCTTGAAGTGTCCCACTACTTGAGGAAGTCACAAACTATCCGTCTCCCAGATGTCAAATGTCATAGAGGCTGTAGGCAAGGGCATATTTCTTTCAAATGTGATTTGAATCACTGAGAATTTTTTCAAGGCTCATTTCTCCCACACTTAGGAGAGGTCAGTCTCGTTTGAGATATATTCCTTTCTGCACATTTCTTTAGTTCTAACAAGAGCTTCCATATCTAAATATATCAAAAGAGAGTTAAGCTCTAATGTTGCATATTTATATTTTACCATTCAAGATAGGTAAACAAGAGGTTGTCCAAATGAAATGGAGTGTTTCAGCGCTTCTACACTCATACCAATACAAATAAAAAAGAAAAGAGAAAAGAGTTCAGGACTATTTCAAAACTGTTCAAGCTATTGCTGTTCCTTTCATTGCTCTGCTGGCACAGAACAAACAATTCTTTCAAATAACCCATAAAAATAAAATAAACCCAGCAGATATTACACTGAATGTCACTCTTCCATTCCGGCATCAGCCAGGAATGAATGTTTACAGCTAATGCTATAAACCACAGAAAATAAGATTTTGTAGTGGAAACATTGATAGCCCCTTATCTGTAATAGCCCCCATCAGCACCAGTGCAATTAAAGGGAGCATAACAACTATTAGTCATCTTAATCCATACGCACATTCCTTGTTTAGTACAATAAAAATTATAAAGCAGGTTTGGCACTTAATTAGGAGGCCTGGGAATTGGTGTCCAACTGTATTTCATTTATTTTAAATGCCTTTGCCTAAATTTAATTTCTCTTTTATATCTAAGCCTATGTGTAATATGGTTGTACACCTATTACAGGAATATAAATTAAATCCCTGAAGGATGTTGCTAAAGTATTGTTAGAAAGTAAACATGCAAAGCATGATGCTTTCTTAGGCAGAGCAAATTAATATGCTACGGAGCTTTCCTGAACAAGAGTCTTCTCCCAAGGTTAATTATACATTCTAAAGCTGCTTTTTATATATTTTGAGCAGTAGAAATAGCTTCACTCAAGAGCAGCCTTTACTACTTGTGCTCTTGAATGGATTAGAGGAGGGATCCCGTCCATTCCAGACAGATATTCTTATAAATGAGAGGTTGGAAGAAGTTACTTCAATACAACATTTTACAACCTTGCCCTTTCTAGGGATCACTGAATAATCACTGGAAAATGTAGACAGATAACCACCACTTAAGCCAGAGATGGCCTATCATCCAGGTAGTTGCCAGAAGTCTCAACATTAAATCAAAATTATTTTTTTATAAAAATAACAAAAGATCAGCAAATCTCAGAATCTCAGAATTCAGAATTTTGGTGTTCTAACTTGAAATTTCAAAGAAAGCAAAGAAATAAAGTACTTCCTGAAATATACTTCCTTCAGTTTGTAACTTTGATATGTGCAACAATTGTACCATATTGTACCATTCATCAAAAAATTCTTAGAAAAAATGTTTACAGCAATTTCTTTTCCATCAGACCGATAATGGTTTAAAAAAGAGGGTTTGTCCAAGGTATTTATAAGTGTTTATAGCATGCATTACTAAATAGTGATATTATGACATATTTGTATAAAAATGATTTTAATTAGTTATACCACTGATTAGGTGACTGCTGTTTCTTTCATGATACTGAGAAATTTAGATGGTTTTCTATTTTTCCACATATTCCTTTGAAGAAATCTGATTGTGTTATTAAATCACTAAAGAATGTCAACAGCTTGGTGTTTGTTTCTTCTTGCTATCTTCAGGTTTTACTTCTTTTAAAAATGTTTTCAAGTGTAAGCTTTTTGCTTTTATAATTACTTTTTTAATATAAAGGGATATGAAATGTGTAAACTTTTTCTGTTGACGCAGATTTCCTGTCTTTGAAGTCCGTTGAAGTAGATGCCCCCTCTGATCACTTCTAACACCATGCTATTGGATTCCTCCAGAAGGGAATGTAATGTTTTTATTATTCCAGTTTGAAATTTATGGATCAGACCAGGTACTGAAGAGTGATAATTGGCCTTTGATACAATATATTGCTTGAAGAGGGAGAGGTCCCATTGCAAAAATAAAAAAAATCATATTAACATGTGTCCTGCTTTTGGTAGAAATGTAATCCAAGCCTCAAAAGTCATAACCTGCAGAAGTAGAACTAAATATATTTAACCCTAACAGATCACCTAATCTGGAACACAGAAGTTACAAATTAGAGGTGCTTTGTGCCTGCTTTACTTTTTAGGGTTTTTTTAGTTTTATTTATATTTCTATACCGTCCTTCTCCCTGAAGGGACCCAGAGCGGTGTACAGCCATTTAAAATACTTCACAAAACATTCAAACAACTTTTAAAACACTTAAAATCATTATACTGTGGCTGAATTTTAAGAAAACTGGAAATATAAAACCAATTTCTAACAAAAAT
>JANHFO010008154.1:16806-27085 GCA_032468095.1 Pareas carinatus | reverse complement strand
AGTGTATGCCCCAACCTGGGCGCGATCGGATTGGGAATGGCTTGCCCTCCAAATGCTCTCTAGACCTCTTCTCCGGCATTTCATCGCCCTCATCGCCCTGGACTGCCTACAACTGTGGCAACATTTCCACTGTCACATGATCAAAATTCAGGTGCCTGACAAACACAGTGTACTTATGATGGTTACAGCATCCCAAATTGATGTGATTGCCATGTGCAACATTCCCAGATGGCTTTTGACAAACAAAGTCAATGAGGGAAAACTGGATTCATTTAATGACTGCATGGTTTGCTTAACAACTACAGTGATTTGCTTAACAACCGTGGATCATAAAAAAACTCATAAAATCAGCATAACTCCCTTAGCAATCACCTTGCTTAGCTTGGGAAATTCTGCTCCCCAATTTTAGTCATAACTAAGGTTAAGGTTTACCTTTCTAAAGCAAGTTTGTTATCATGTAGTAATGGATCTACATGAATCCTGAAGTAGACCTTTCTCCTGAAGATCCTACCACCGATCATCACCTCTTCCATTTTCCTATATTTTCCTGTTAATGTGGAGAGCATGCCTGGCTATACATCCTTAAGAGACAAAAGCAAATAAACTGTATAGCTCAGCCTTTTTCTATCAACCTTTGTTGACTATTTCATTACTTAAAGACATAATTTATGTTTATGTTTGTACAGGAATGTGTGACTGTTAAGGTGAGAAAATATAAATAAATGAATAAATCAAATGTGTATCACTTCTGTTATTATTTTTGAGATCTATAGATATGTTCGCTTTTGAGAGGCTAATAATAGTAGTAATGTTGGAAAGGTTGCCTCCCTTCCTGCCATCTTCTCCCGAATAAACAAATATCATTCAGTGCTATTATTTGTGTATGTCTTCCGTGAGGAAAGAGGAGGTACTACTCTTTTATGATAACAGTCTAAAATTGAGTTGTTCTTTCACTGAGTTTCCCAATCTTCTTTCAGCTATACTGCAGCCTTTATTAGTAATATAATTCATCATGCCAGTTGACGCTTACATTATAAATTGCTATGCTAACGTTTTGCACCTGATAGTTATTAATTTCATTGCAGGTTTGATTTATAATGGCATTCAACATTTGAAAAGAGACAGATAGAAGGACTTTCCTCCCTTGGTATTCTGAGAAGGGAGATTCGAAATGGCTTGGAGATGGACTCGTTAAAATAGTATCTGTGTCTTGCTAAAGGATGGCATGTGAAAATATCAGCCTGTCCTTCCTCTGCCAAAAGAAATGAAACTACTCTATGTTGAAAATTTTCTGAGTAATAGCTATGTTAGGGTCTACTACTGAAGCACAGCTGGAGCTAATATAACCATTTTTAGCATTGCTGAATTTTCAATAGCAGATAATTTAGAGTGTGCATTATATTGGAGGCCACAGAGAGAGAATGGAAATAAAATTAGCTTTACATTTTTAATATTATTCAATAATTTTTTCCGAGGAAGTGGTCTTGGTAGAGGTTGAGTTTCAATGTAATGCAGCCAAAAAAAACAATTTACAGGATAATAGAGATATTTTACAAGTAACTCACCTTTCCTGAACAGATATTTAACTGCTTGATTTTTGTTTCACTGCTTTTATTGTGAGTTCACGTACATAGAACATATTTTGTGAACGGTTCAGCATATATACTGGCATTTTTGACCAACCGTATAGACCTGGGTGAAATAGCTTTATTCCAACTCTAGGCATTGCCTTGATACAGAACATTGAAGCAATTGGATTTGATGTGATGGAAATGAGCTGTTGCACATATCCAGAAACTCCTTGAATCAAAATGGAATGGCTGCACTGCTTAGTCCTAGATGATGCACAATGTACAAAAGTGATGCATCACCAATGTTTAAATCAAAAGATGAAGGAAATCAATTTTTTTAAAAAGGAACCAAAGGCAAAATAATAGTGATGTACATCCAAAAACTGACTTCTCAAAAATATGACACTTTTTAAAGTGGGAATGACAATATTAAGATTAAAAACAATAACAGAAAATGGAGATGAAGATTAAAGTGCTGAAGGAATAATACAAACAGGAATGAAAATATATTGCAAACAGTGGTTAACCCAGTTGCCCTTAATGTCTATGGAGATTCTCAGTCATGGTTGTCCTTGAAGGTTCTCTTTCAAAAGGCAACTGGACTTTATTTTTTTTCCTTTGAAGACATTTTGCTTCTCATCTAAGCAGCTTCAGTTTTTCAATCAGAACTGAAGAAGCTCTTGGATGAGAAGCGAATGTCTTCAAGGAAAACCAAAGAAAGTCCAGTCGCCTTTTGAAAAAGCACCTTTGGGCCAATTGTCCTTAGCTAAATCTATTAGCATGTATAATAATTGATCTAATACCTATCATTGACAATTATATTTCTGCAACAAAAGAATTGAGTTGTAGGTCTCTCCTTATATATTTATTCCAGATATTCTTATAAACAAACTGAGTCAGCTAACCGTACCTGACCACACCTGCAAATGGATTATAAGCTTCCTAACAGACAGAAAGCAGCAGGTGAAGCTAGACAAAATAACATCAAATACCTGTACAATCAGCACAGGTGCACCTCAAGGCTGTGTGATCTCTCCACTTCTCCTTATACACAAATGACTGCACCTCGAAAGAACCCTCTGTAAAAATACTAAAATTTGCTGATGATACAACAGTGATTGGCCTCATTTGAGACAACAATGAATCTGCCTATAGATGGCAAATTGAACAACTTGTGGTGCGGAAAGAACAACCTTGAACTGAACTCACTCCAAATAGTGGAAATGATAGTTGATTTTAGAAGAAACCAGTCTATCCTATCAACTCTCTCAATATCAAATAATACTGTATCAATAACAGAGTCCTTCAAATTTCTAGGTTCCACAATATCCCAAGATCTAAAATGGTCAGCCAATATCCAAAATGCCATTAAAAAAGTTCAACAAAGAATGTTCCTTCTGAGACAACTCAGAAAGTTCAGACTACCCAAGGAACTGCTGACACAGTTCTACAAAGGAATCATTGAGTTGGTAATCTGCACCTCAATAGCTGTCTGATTTGGCAATGCAGTCAAGCAAGATAAGCATAGACTTCAAGGAATAATTAAAACTGCAGAAAAATAATTGCTACAAACCTCCCCTCTATTGAAGAACTGTACACTGAACGATCCAAAAAAAGAGTGGTGAAAATAATTATGGATCCCTCACACCCTGGACATAATCTGTTTTAACTTCTCCCCTCTGAACATCCCTACAGGGCATTGCAAACCAAAGCAACTAGATACAAGGACAGTTTCTTCCCTTATGTCACCAACCTACTAAACAACTAACTTACATGACAGTGTTAATGCAGAGAATTTTTGTGACAGGATAAAATGGTTTTTTGTGACATAATATTCACACTTTATAACATGATGACATGATGAATGCATATGAACTTTATGACTATGAATGTATCTTATCCTTATATACACAATTCATGATTAAGATTGTGGTTTGTTGATTGCAGCTTATTCTTACTTTAGGACTATGAATGTATCTTATGCTTATATACACAATTGATTATGCCTATATATGCAATGACTTTGCCTATATATATATATAAATGATCATGATTATGCATATAAATGCATAATATAAATTATGCTTATATATTCAAATGTCTATGAAATGTATCTTTGATTGTATCTTTGTTGTAATCACAGTTGTATGTAGGTACTGAACATGTTCACTGAAGACAAATTCCTTGTGTGTCCTGACACACTTGACAAAATAAATTCTGATTCTGATATATGTAGGAGTCACCAGAAGTGACTAGTCACAGACCTTCTTTTATCATTCTTAGGTAATATGTGACTCAATTTTATGCATTTTTTCTTCTTTACAAAGAAAATTCAAATAACTTGGCATAGCACAAGTATTCTTAATATTTTGTATGTTTCCACCAAGCATAATATCTGAGGAGTCATTCCACTCCAATGAGATTAGCTCATACCACTTCCTCCATCAGAAGGGGTCTAGTAAGGAGTCCATCCACTAAGGAATTCCTGTTGGGTGGGTCAAGAGGAAGGACCTTTTCTGCTGTGCCCCTGCTCTATAGAACATTCTACTACTGGAGGTGAGAACTGCTTCCACCCTTTGGGCCCTCCTGAAGAGTATCAAAAACTGGTTTTGTTGTTTGGCTCGGGCCCCCAAAGGGGCACTCACTGCTGAAAGTAGTTGACAGAGTAAGATGAAGAGCTCATTCCCATGTTGTCGGTCTCCTTGGTTCTAGTCTTTTATATAGCTTTTTAAAAAATAATTTTATATTTATCTTTTTACTGTTTCTAAGTCATCCAGAGTCATCCTATTGGTGAGATGGATGGCATATACACTTAATTAAAAAAATTACTGGAGTAAATCTACAGTTTAAGGTATATATAATGAATAATATCTTGAAGCTATAAATTTACTTCAAAATTGAAACTATTTGATTAATTTTTATTCTTGAAAATGTATTACTCTGCAATAAATGGAATTTAAATGCATGATTATACTTCAAAGCAACCCATATATCATTTACCATGGCTTCATACTCTTTTTTGGGTGGTGGAGTGGTAGGGATTTTATTCCGTGTGATTCCATTTAATCCTATTTGATTAAGTTCTTGATATGTTTACCATCATATTTATATATACAGTTCATAAAAATAACATGTCCCTAGGTAAGCAGCATCTACAAAATACAAAAATTAGTATCTTTTTAACTCTTTTCCTTATCCACAAAACTCCACATAAATACAAAACTCAAGGAAAAACTGAATTCTTAATATTTGCAGGTCTATGTCTTCTGGCTTGATCCAATAAACTTATAATTTTAGTACAAGGAGCATCTTATGAGCCTATCTACTAGAGTTCCATCTCTGCCATGACACCAACCCTATAGAACATCGTTAACCCTCACTCGGGATGAGAAAGGTGCCTACCCTATGAATTTTCCAGAAGTCCCTTAAAACTTGATTTTGTAAGCAGCCTTGAAGATCCCATGGAAATAGAGAAGCTTGTGAAATGACTATATTGCATGTAAGATCTTGAAGGGACTCTCCTTTTTAATGCTTTTTAAATTTTAGTTTAATTGTTCTATTGTTATTGTACATCACCCGGTGTCACATTCATGAGATGGGCGATACTATTAATATGTTAAATAAAATAAAATAAATAGTACAAATGCAGATCGACTGAAGATATTTGATTCATTTACCCAACTTCACAATTTTACTATAATCAACAACATTAATTGCACAATTAACATGGTCAGATAAAGGAAATGCTCTCTACATCTATATTCTCTCTCTGGCCTTGGGTATTCAACTTAAGGTGCAGTGATTGCATCTGACAAAAATCCATTTTTTTAACTTTCAAAATTCTATCAGAAGAAATATGTGATAAAATGACTTCTTTAAAAAATACTCAGTGGTATGACAAGTTGTCTTTTTCCTTCTCTGTTTCATCTTAACATATCTTTGTGAGAAAGTTATTAATAATCAATGTTCTCATACAATTTCTATAAAGCTTTAGTGTGAGCTTTTGATTTTATTACTATTTTTAGTGCAATATAAATCTTTTTTTTTCATGAAATCACTCTTACCTCATTCAAGAGTTTTTATTCAGAGGACAGGATAAAGACAGTTCTGTTGAGGTGATATCATTTATAACTCTTATAACTAATATTTTTCTTATAGCTGCCACATAGAATCATCTCGTTCTCTAATTGCTTCTTTCATTTTTTCCCCATTAAAAATCCACCTGAAAAGCCCCAAGAGCTTTCCCATTCCTGGCCATTCATCCCAATGAAATCATTCCTGGGAAAAATGTCTTTGAGGAAACAGAGGTGGCATAGTTATGTTGCAAGAAGAAGACATCTTCAGAAAAGGAATTACTATAGTTTATTTCATAAGGCATATGCCTGTACATTCCCCAGACAATTTCAATTGGAATGAAATGGAGTTTATTATACAGTGTGCCAATAGGAGCTTATTTTCTAAGACTACTTGCAGAGGGTGCAATTTTCATTTCAATCATAGCTGGATAGAAGGAATAAATCTCTACATACTGTATATTGTCCCAATCAATAGAGAAGCTCTACTGTTGGATATTCCTTTAAAAAATATTTTGTACATGCTTCAAGAATAGAGTGGTACCAACAGTAAGAACATGTCAAGGTTGAGCAAAATGATACAAGGCCTCACTTTTATGTAATAACAGCCGAAACAGAACCCTCGAAGTTAGCTTGATATGAAAAGGAGCTGAGACTCCCAAAAGAAAATATGGTTATATGATTTCCACTCTTTATCTTCAAAACAACTCAGGTTTAATTTCTCTATAGCATAAAATAAGCTTCTGAAATGTTTGAGGACATGCTTTCACAGATGACAATTCATACAATCATTTATCAAATCATGCCCATTTACAAACAACCTCCTAAAGAATATCAAATACCATGGGAGAAACCTTGCAAAAATTACAGTGGATATTGACAAACATAACATTTGTGATCTCAGAATATCTTTTATCTAGCAGACTTTACCCATACATAACCTACTATGAGCTTCTCAAACATTGCAAGCCTCCTAATTCTTCAGAGTCCTCTTTTGGTATGCTCTGTCTATTGCCTGGCCAAATAAAATCTTGAGTTTCTGCATGACAGCCTCCATGTCATTAACTCTACAGTTGGAGTATTAGATTCCGACTGTAGAGTTAATTATTTGAAAGTGCTTTGGACTATATACAGACCCAAGCATAACACCTCTCTGCTAGTCATTAAAATAGCCTGCCCTTTTCAAGCTTTTTGTCCTCTCATTAAATTTCAGGCTTTTTATAGCAGATCTGGAAAAAAAACGATTTGTAGTTGGAACACGACTGTGAGCTACTTTTGCCTTTGTGCAAAGTCTGGATCACTTGTGACTCATTCGCAGCAATACTACATAACTACTTCAAAGATAGAATAAAGAGCTTGTGTACTTATTGAAAATCAGATGCTTGGCAACTCAGTCTCTATTATATTTTACGGAAATGTGTAAGGAAGCAGTTACATTATCAACTGCTCAATATTTTATGACTAGCCTCCAAAGCTATCTATGAGGGTCAAAATAAGGTGGTGTTTGGAAGATGATATGCTGCTGCAAATGTTACTTACACTCACTCTCCTGCTTAGTTTAAATTACATTTAATGAAATATTCAACAGTGGCTTAGAAAGATCATCCCTCTGAGATTTCAATGTTCACGGAGAACCTGAAGTAGCAAGGAATAAAGTGAGTAATTTTCATTGTCCACTTCTTGTCTGATACTCAGACGATTTTTATCGCTTCACAAGCAACATAGTTTTGATATCTAGTATAAATTAATTGCTTATGGAGTAGCAGCAATTACATAACTTTATTGCTTAAAATTATAGGTAGATGATGCAGAATTCCACATAAACACATTTTGTACTGCATTGGAATGGGTGACCACTCTACTTTATGAACCTTTGAAAGACGTTCTGCAAAGATTTGCACAAATGCCTACTACTACTACTACTACTACTACTTCTGCAGTCACAGGAAAAAAGGAGGAGGAGAAAAGTGTGTTTAAACAACAACAAAATTTGCAATACCCCTCAGTTACAAATGTATCTCCACTTGCAACTTCTGCAAACTTCCCTCCTGGAATCACAACTTCTTCTTCCTTTAAAGTTTCCATTTCAACTTCACACGAACTGTTGGGTAGTAGACAGTTTTGTACAACAGGAAGAATGCACGCAAAAAGGCTAAAGTTAGGAGTACAACTTTTAGAAGGAAGTATTCTCAAGGCTGGTGCTTGTAGAAAAGAAAAGTATATTTTATAAAGGTACAGTATGCTATATTTTATTTAAGGAAGACAGTGATAGGAAACTTAAGGGTGAAATATATAAGAGTTGTAGGGAGTTAGTGAAGTCTTCCTATAGCTAAAAGCCTGTCGCATGTTCTTTTCCATGATGAAGCGAGAGGAATTCATAAAGAACCTGAACTGCACAAGTTAAAGTTGGAAGAGGAGATTAGGACTGGCAGAAGGAGAAAGTGATAATAGCCCCAGATTATCAACCTAACCAATATAAGGCATGTCTTGCAGAGATAAGCTAAGTAAGTTCTTTAGACAGGGAAAGGAGATTAAGAAGTCAAAATCACTCTGTCAGCTATCTCTACATCTATTGCCCTTAGTAATGATAGTATTACAGGTGCAGGAAGTCAGTGCATGCAAAGTTGAATATCAACATTAACAAGATCTGAAAAGTTTGCATAGTTGACCTTTTCATCAAACATTTCTGCAATGGGCGGGCAGGCTGCCTGATAGGTTCGGTGGGGAAAGAAAGCCAGATACTGTAAGTCTTTTCAGAATCTTTATTCAAACAGTTAAACACAGCAAAACTCGACACCAGCTTTTGATGCTGGCTCTTTAAATATTCCCGGCTGGGCATACTTTAACCAATCAGTATGCACCAGCCTCAGCAGACAAGAAGGCTGACCAGAGAGGGGGAAATTACTTTAATTACTTCCCTCCAGCAGCCAGAGATTCAACACCACCCCCCTCCGGATAAACTGGTCCATGAGCAGACAAACTCATTCAGATGGGTTGGGCGATTTTGCAGGCGAGGTGACCTGCGCAGTTCATTCTCTGTTGGAACAGCAGGCTGAGTGGATGAGCCTTAACAGGCTCTGGGCCTTCCGATGGAAGCTTCAGGCCCATGCCTTGGTGAAGTTGAGAAGTCATCAGGCACCACTCTGCACTGGAGAGATCCATAAACGGGCGGGTCCTCCCAATTCTCTGGGTCTTCGCACCCTGGGGAAGGAGTGATATTTTTATTGTTAGTGTGGTGGGGCAGACTATTGGGACCTTCAGCTAGCGGCCTTCTTTTTCTTAGCTGGTCGATGTGGCAACGCCACAGTCGGACATCTTCTAACCTTATTTTATAGGAAAGAGGGCCTGTTAATGTTAACCTTTCTACAGTCCCTGCCAGCCATTTTGGACCTGCAGAGAAATTTTTTTGCAAACACCCTACCCCATTCTGCTAGTTGTCTGCAGGGCCAGAATGAGCGCCCTGAATACTCAGGGATATATTGTGGATGATGTCTGTCTAACACTGATCTTAGTTTTTGCCCAAATAACAGTTCAGCAGGCCTTTTTCCTGTTTCTTTGTGAGGAGTTATGTGTTGCCAGGACAGAAATGTATCTAACCTGTCCTGCCAGTCCCCGGGGCCCAACCTCCATAAAGCCTCCTTGGTAGAGCGAACCATTCTCTCTGCAAGGCCATTTTCCCAGGGGGAAATGTGGTGCTACTAGGGCATGCCTAATGCCAAGGTCTGCCGAAAAACTTTCAAATGTGGTGGCCATACACTGCAGCCCATTGTCAGATACTATAACATCAGGCAGCCCATGGGTGGTGAATAAATTTGTTAAAACCTTAATGAGTGTAGTTGTTTGTACGGAAATTAAACGAACCTCCAGCCATCTGGAGAACGCATCAACAATTATTACAAACATTTGGCCATGGAAAGGGCCAGCAAAATTCATGCACAGTCTTGACCAGGGAGCCTTAGGTTGCTCCCATTTTCTTGGAGGTGACTGAGGAAGGGCAGGCCTGGATCAAGTAACCGGCTAATTTGTGCTCAATCTCCTCATCCATGCCTGACCATCAAACAAAACTGCGGGCCAAGGCCTTCATTTTTACAATGCCTGGATGGCATTCATGTAAAGTGTTCAGTACTTTTGGCCTTAATTACTCTGGCACGACCACTCTGTCCCCCCAGAGTAAACAGTTCCCTTGAATCAATAGTTCAGTCCTCCATGACAGGAATGGTTTGAACTGTGCAAACCATTTTGGTCACTCCTTCAGCGACCTCCCTTCACACCCAGTTAATGACAGGCTTGAGGGTCAAGTCAGTAGCAAAGAAGGATGCAATTTTGGCCGAGGTGAGCAGGCCTGAGGCAAGGCAGTCAATTAACAATACAGGGCAATCCTCCACAGAAGGGCCTTCAGTGTCGCAGAGAGACCAGCAGCTCAAGGCGTCTGCATAGCCCATGGTTGGTCCTGAGCGGTGCAGTAAGTTATAGGAATAAGCGGCAAGGTAAATAGCCCACCTTGTAAACTGAGGAGACAAAGCTGGAAGCGTAGGTCGGTCGCCTGCTAGGAGTCCCAGCAGGGGCTTGTGGTCAGTAACCAGAGTAAAGTGTCTGCCATAGACATAATCATGAAAATGACGAATGCCTGCCACT
>JANHFO010008151.1:0-16277 GCA_032468095.1 Pareas carinatus | reverse complement strand
CTCTCTCTCTCTCTCTCTCTCTCTCTCTCTCTCTCTCTCTCTCTCTCTCTCTCTCTCTCTCTCTCTCTCTCTGAAATTTTCAGGTATTTCTCATTTTTAGAGAAGGATGGACACTGGGGGAGGCTAGGCAAAGAACTAGAACCATCATGGGTGGCTTTTTGGGAGTAATAAAATAAATACATTTAAATAAAGTTACAACCATAAGCATTTGCTAGAGAATCAAGAACAGGAGCTCAGAAAGGACCAGATACTTCTTAAAATAAGTTGCCTAATTAAACGTTCATGGGAGTGAAAGTGCTCTTTGCCTTAAAGGGACCAAGGTTGGAGACCTCTGTTCTAGACTGTAACTTGTCACTTGGAACTGTTTCTGAGTCAAAATGCCCCCCCCCCAGTCAGATTGCTTCCTCCTGCTTCAACCCAAGTCCTTCCTCCTCACCTGTGACCTGTCATTCAGGCTACAGAGCATGGGGGAAAGTGCAGGGTAAAACAGGAGGAGCAATCCACCATGAGCAGGCTCAGTCCTTGGCCACTGTTGCAAAGGAATGGCAGTGCAGATAGCAAGTGATTGGGGCCATCGACATGCAGAAGCAGTCCTTGGGGTGGACAAAATGGGATTACCACCATAACTGGGTTAAAAAAACAGAAGAGTACAGCCATGCAAAGCCTCATCTTGGCAGGAGAAAACCTGTATAATGCATTTCATGGTGACCGAACCAGCAGCGCACAACTGGCAAAACCTGCCTTTTTTTCCTAGTTTAAGTTGACTTTCTTTTTTTTAAGAAAAAGATGTTTACTGCTTTCCATTTATCACCTTTCAGTACATCCATGACAAGAAGGGGGGCAGTTACAGTCAGGAGGGATAAATCCAAAACAAGAGATTTTACGATATATTTCATAATCAAATCTTGTATCATTTAGCACCTTTTATATCATGATTTCCACATTTCGTAAATCTCTGTTCCCTTTTTATTAGATGTTTTCCTTCTCCTTCTCCCCAACCTTCTCTCTCCACCCTGTCCTTCCTTTCTAAACCTTTTCTGACTCTTCTTCCCTCCGTTCCTTCCTCTTCACTCTTCCTATCTTCCTTTACCATTCTTATTTAGCAACCAGTCGTTCTCTCTTTATTTCTTCCCATCACAAGGTGACTTTCTGTGCAGCTTTTCTTTTTCAGTATTATTTTTTTAAAAAAGCAGACATGACACACTTTCAAAAGAGAGCTATACATGTGTATTTAAGGAATCTATGTAAAGTCTAACCAGGGCATTGGAAAGCACTAGTAAAGTATTTCACAGGGGAGGGGGAGTAACTTCGAGGAAACCTGCCCCAGTCCTGGAGAAATACGAACAAAAAAATATTGGACAAATCTCATCATAATTCCATTATCAATCTCATCGGCAGTGAATGTGCTAGATCAGTGGTGTCCAACCTGTGGGCTGGGGTCAACAGTGGACCACGAGATAATTTTGGTGGTCCGTAGGAAAATCTGGAGATTATTTGAATTTTTTTTGTATAGTTGTATGGTTCCTGCTTCTGAGGATGGCAGACAGCAAGGCACACATGGCTGGGCTGCCTCCAGGGCTCAGAATTTGACTGCACCGGCTGTACTGGAAGCGCTTCCGAAGCTCCTCTCAGCTGACTGAAAGCGCGCAAATTCCGAGCCCCAGTTTTCAGCCCAGCCAACTTCTCTCCAACCCTGACTTCTTCATGAGGTAAGGGGCGCCGGTGGATAGCGGGGAGGGGGGAGCCGACTGTTATTCAGGGTGGGGAAAGTGGATGATTGCGCCCGCTAATGCGAGCACAGGCGGCGGGTGGGAGTTTAGCGCCAGAGCACTGTGTGTGTGTCTCGGTCTCTGTGTCTGTCTCATTCTGTCTTTCTCTCTTGTTCTCTCTGTCTGCCTCTCTTTCTGTCTGTCTGTTTCTGTCTATCTATCATTCTCTCTGTGTGCATGTCTCTCAAGCAGGAATATCACACTAAAAATGTGTAATACTTAAAGAAGTTTCAATTATTTTGTTATAATTAAACTAATTTTGCTACAATTCAACAACCTTTAAACATGGTTATGATTAAATAAGAATTTATGATTTTGTTATAATTAAATAAGCATTTTTAATTTTGTTATATTAAATAGGTGCCTTTTATATTAATAAGATGAAAGTTCTCTCATCATTATTTTACAAATGTATCTTTAAAAAAATGTATTAGTGGTCTGCGGGATTTAAAATTTTGAATTTAGTGGTCTCTGAAGTCCAAAAGGTTGGCAACCCCTGTGTTAGATTGTGCCGTTGACCAAAATTGAGTGAAGAGAAGGAAAACACTTTTATAGGAAACAGCTAAAGCTACTGTAACTTTAAGCTACCTCATCTGTGGGCTGGAGATGATATGAGGACAATCATCATGTGTCAATTTTCTGTTATGGTTCAGGGAAACAAGAGGATGAGCCAATATTAAAAACAACAACTCTGTTTTACAATCCTGTAATCCCTTAATACAGGGTATCAAATGGGGAGGGATAATTACTGGATCCATTAAAAAACCCTCTTCTGTGAAGAATCTCACCAAGAAAACATGAATTAAGGATAACAAGACACACATTAGTGTATTACGTCCTTATTTGATCTTAGATTTATCTCATTGTGCAATATGTCTTCTGTGAAGAGATCCTTTAAATAGCTTCAAATTGATTTTTTAAAAATACAATCCAACATCTTTATATGTCTATATGTCGTATTTTCGATAGCTGATAGTTTTCTATTCCCAGTCAGTAGCAGGAGCTTGTCCAGAAACCAAGTGGAATTCCAATTTTGGTGTGTGTAACGGTATGAGGCACCTTGCAGCTTGTCCATCTACCACTTTGAGAATTGCACTGGTTGCCAGTTGGTTTTCGGGTGTAATTTAAGGTTCTGGTTGTCCTTTATGAAACCTGTCGTTCTTCAGATGTGGGGATCTAAAGAGCCACTTTCTTCCAGGAATATCTGGCCACTCACTAAGATCTAGTAGGGAAGACGCGCTCTGTATTACTTCGTTCAGGGACTGCCACATGCAGGGATCTTGCAGGCAAGTTACTGTTCTAATAGGGTGCAGCATTCCCCCAGATAACTGAATGCCCCCTCCCCATCCTGGTTTCTTTTTAGGAAATCCTGTCAGACTGGAATGGGACGATCTGCTCCTTCAACCAAGAGAGACTTGCTTTGCTTGATGCTGACTGAAGGGATTAGAACCTTGGGCTTTGCATTGGTGTGCCTCATTATTTTTCATGAGTGGAAAAATTTATTGTAGTTTACTGCTTTTAATCTAATTTGCCAGTGGTTGACATTTTGTGTCCTCTTAACTCAATGTCCAGATCAAAATTTGAGGGCAAAATGATTGTTTCCAGAAGAGATAGATGACCAAGTCCTGGTTAGAACACGGACTCAGACTGTTTAAGCAGGATCTTTCATCAGCACATATGCCGAATCACATGAGAATATTTCTAAAACAAATCCAAATAAATCCAACATGGAAACATAGCTACTCAAGATGACAGTAATAGAATATGATCCATTTGAAATGCCCGATTTCACCAAATCTCTATGAACAGGAACAAAGGATTATCCTCCAGGGGAATCATTCAATTTTTTCTACTTCTGCTTTTGTAATTTCATTTTCTAATCACTATTGGAATAGATGCTGCCCTTACAGGCACATTAGGTTTACATGCCTCATTTATTCAGAAAGCATTTAGAAACAGATTAAAGCTTTGGACTTAGGCATTCAGAAACCAGCAATATTTTAGTAGCTACACTTATATCACTGAAGCAGGAGCCTCATTCCACGTTTGCAGGTCAAAATAATGAGTAAAGTTCATTGAATTTAATTGGGCTCACTGCTAATTAACAGTGCTTAAATTGCACTTTAAGTTGGTCAAACACCCCTCAAACAAATATAGACTTACAACGTCTAGATCCAGGCATCTTTTGGGATTGTTTGGATTTTGAGGAAGTGGCACTATTACCTTGCAACAATAAGTTCCAATTTAACAAGAGAGTGTATTGGTGCATAATTTTTGACTTTTATCCAAAACACAGAGAATGGAAGAACTGGAGAGAACTGCTTTTGTTTCCTGCTAACTCTTCATGCTTTGTGCTTCATTCTTTATGAAGTTTCTATTTTCCCTTCCAACTGAAACTGGGCATAAAACTGAACATTTTTGGTAAAAATGTACCAGGTCTGAAGAGACAGATGAAATGGTTCTAAGGGCTGATATCATTTGGCTCATGAATTATTAGCTGACCACGGCAAACAATTCCACCAAGAATTCATCACAATTATTATACTCCCTGCATGTTAAGAAACTGGTTTAATTTTTTACTTGTATGTTTACATTGTGGGTTGCAAGTTATTATTAAACAGATCTAGAGTAGAACAATTAATTAGTTACCAACTACCAGAAAGTGCATTTTCAACAGAGTGGCTACTTTTGCAACAACAAAGGGAAATATGTGTCTTTATTGGCATTTTAAAAAAAATTAAGCTTTTTAAGGAGGCGAGGAAAGAGTTTCAAAATTAAAACAAACAAAAATATTCTAGACCCAATAATAAATAATGCAGAAATATTTTAATCCAGTTCATTAATATACTGTTGCAAATAGCACTGACATTTCTTTCTATATGAAAACAAAGCCATGTGCAATAATGTTCTTTGTTATTTTATATAGAATGTGTTTTTATATATAGTAGCATGAATTAAGGCAGATTTATAAACTTATATTAGTCTAAGCCAGTGTTTCTCAACCGTGTCAGCTTGAAGATGGGTGGACTGCTGGCTGGGGAATTCTGGGAGTTGAAGTCCCAGAATTCTCAATTTTGTCAACTGGGAGTTGAAGTCCCAGTTGACAAAATTGAGAAACACTGGTCTAAGCAAGAATAGCAAACTAAGGTAATAATGAAGATATGAGCTAGTGTTACAGTGTGAAACAATTGTGGTATATTCCCCTAAAAATGGCAGTGAACATTCCCTAAACCCTGAAAAAGAACATGCCCATTCAGAAGAGTTCAGAATAGTAAGTCATCAGCACTAAAATCTAAAGGAAAAAGCATAGTAAAACCTCTTTTTTCCCTCTTACGAAGTCTTTCTCTCCCTCCGTCCAATGCTGTTGGAAAAGGAAAAAGAAAACCAGACACTTGAAAGACACTTGTGAAGTCATTTTTATTTATATATGTAGAAAATGGGGGTTTCCTGAACAACTCTTTTGTCCTTTATGCCACGTTGACTACAAACTCCCCCCCCAAAAGGAGGGGGCACAAATTATTCAGTTCCAAGCAAATAATTGTCTTTGGTTTTATTTTTTTGATCAGTATAAAACCACAATTTTGCAAAAAGAGTTGCAATGAAGTAGAGGTGGCTAATGTTTAATCTCCTCATTCATTTTTGATCTTAACACAGCACACACTGCATGTTTAGGACAGATCCTTCTTCGTAAACCTGAGAATGTTCACCTCATTTTAAAGAATAGAGACTTCAGGAGTTAAAACACATACAACGCACATACAAGTCAGCCTGATTGTATAGGCAGTTTGTGCTCAAGGTTCAAAAATAAAATACTGAAGATATTAATTGGCCTTTGCTGGCCAGTCCTTGATTTGGACAACCTTCCACTCTTTCGTTTTCTTGGTTACTGTGCTCATCCCTTTTCTCCACATACCTATCTCAACCTCATATATATGCCTTAGGTTATACCATTCTTTCCTATGCTTCATTATAGGCTCTGAACTTGCTTAGCGCATACGATGGATAAATTAAGTACATTTAAATTCCAAGTGCTCCTATGGGAATCAACATGAACACCAAAATCTGGCCAGACTGGGTTCCAAACTTTTAGAATATTTTAAACAGAACTGAGTGGGAATCCTTTATGTAAACATATTCCAGCTGTAGGACTGATATTTGGAGTGACAAAATCTGCAGATACTAGATCTGTTCTATCTGCCTGTGGATTTATAATAAATTGAGTACGATGCTAACTTGGTTTGTAAGCCAGCAATGGAAGATATGCATGCAAATAAGAATCTCTCTTGTTGCCAGCTATAGCAGATGAAAGCAATTATTACATACATGCAAGTCCAAATATTATTACTGGCCATAGACGATCCAAATACATGGCTGGGAGATTTGGATTAGAAGTTCTGAAAATTATGATACATATAAGCAGGATCACTTGATCTCTCAACCTGTCTATATTTTTTTTGTCCAATAAAGACAAGATTCTTTCCAAGACTGTGTGATCATCCTAATTTATATGCACCTTTAATACTTAGAGGGGGGAATGTAAATATCTTCCTTGTCTTCTAACTTCAAATACCAGAAATATACAAAACTTCTGCTCACAATATGAAATATTTGGAAAGTGAAATGTATACATTTGCTGTTTGTTGGTTTTTTCCTTTAAAAATAGGCAATGGTAATTTTAAGATTCATAGAACATTCTTTTCATTGCCTAAAACATTATCTACTCTAGATTAGAAATTATGGATTTCCAATACTCCACTGCATTCCCTGAACAAAGAATATATTCTGGCAGCTCTTAATACTCCGGCAAGAATAAATACCATTTTTCTTTTCTAAATGTCAGATTATAAAACTGCTTGATACATTTTGAAATGGTAACTCATGCAAATACCATATTGGGCCAGCTTTGTTATTACAAATACTGCAGCGGCTTAGTGCCATATTAGATACCTTTTCATAAAAAAAAGAAAAGAAATGTTTATACCCCTAGAGCTGACAAACAGCTTTGGAGAAAATAATCTGTACAACTAAATCTCTACGATCCTGTTTTTCCAATTTACACATACAGAAATTGTGCGCACACATCTCCTCTTCCCTTGTTGTGAGTTCGCAGTCTACACTTGAACTAAAGATGCTCCATTATTTTTTAGGTTTGAAAACACAATTAGGAACAGCAAAAATAATCCTTTGGCCCCAATCTTCACCTCTGACTCCTCTCTCTGCTACCCTCTACAACTTTCATTTTCTGGAAATGCAAGACATTCCTCCCCATGCTTTAATAATACTAAGATAAGACATTTATATAGTATAAATATAGTTAGAGATATAACTATTTTTCTTTCATATTCTTCCATTTATCAATCTGTTGAATATCAATTATTGCTTTAGTAAAAAATATTCAAACGTTTTCAAATCTCTATTACCTTCCTGTGATTGTTCCTTATTGATTTTATTATGTATTCCCTCTCTCGTTATCTAATACTTGTTGTCTACTAACCACAAATGATAATACAAGTACACAATGAGGCCAACCTCATAACTGCAAGCATACAAGCCACTAGAATTAAGATATTCTGGTTTGGCAGTTCTGTCTATCTCTTCCAGCCTATCTATAGAATGTGCAGCAATATTAAAGGAATTGTATGAAGCATACTGATTATGAAGAGAGAGAAAAAAACCAGGATGGCAAGTTTGCAACAACACCCAGGAAACACATACAAGAAAAACACAAACCATCTGCCATCTCTCCATACTTTCCAAAGTATTAGTAAAAACAATACATTGCATTTTATGGCTAAATATATGGATTGTACATTCACATTTGCAAATTAACAGCCTCTTTAAAAAGAAACAGTTATGTAGACTCCAAGAACCTCTCTAGATTCTTTAAAAATAGCAAAAAGCAAACAAACCCCTCCCCCTCGCTATATTTTACCTAGGATCTAACAGAATAATAGGCTCCTTAGAAATGCCACTTATGTGTTGTAAAACTCAAGCTCAAAGAAAGTTGAAACTGTTCATATCCAGAAACGCCATCTTGTGGTCAAAAGCAATATAATCCAGATTCTTCCTATTCCAAACACACATGAGAAGCAGACTTTGTGAAGGACCCTGTTTCATTCTACTCACTCTGAAATATATTCACTTGGATGATCACTGCTGCAGTTTTTTATAACTAGTGAGGATGACAACTCCAGGACTATTGTCTGCTTCTTCAGTTTTCAGAGAGGACAGCAGATATATGTCTTATTACAGTTCTTTGTTGTGTTTGTGCATGTATGCATATAATATATATAAACTGATCCCGCTCTGATATGTATTGCAGAGACTTGTGTGTTTGTAATAAATACCAGATTAAAATGATGTAGCTTTAAAAAAAAAACTTAAAACATTTCCCCCCCCTCTTATTTGGTTTTCTGGTCTCTGCAATAATAAAAAAAAAAATCTGAGATTTTGCCAAAAGGTCTACTCATTTTCTTCCCGGTTTGCATATATGCCAGCTTCCCACCGCAGGGCTAGCGTGCTCTTCCGACGATTAACTCTGGTAGCTTCCAGGACCTGGGGAGAAGGGGAGGAGGGAGAGAAAGAAAATATCATTTATTTTGATGCCCTTGTCCGTTGTAGACAAACTACAAAGACAGCCAATGAAAAATGATATGCAACTCCAATGTTTCCAATGGCATCCCTTACCACCTTTTTGTATTTCTTCACATAGAAAAAAATATGCCAGCAAAGCTGCAGCCAAAACCAAATTAAATGCTTAACTGAAACAGTGATTGCAAAACATCCAGCTGTGTTGCTTAAGTTTAAGCGCATCAATGAAAACATCACCACATGCAGAGAAAACACAAAAATAGCTGGCGAAGCATAATCCGAGCACAAAAGGCAAGTGGCAGTAGAGTTGCTACGTAGGGCCTTTCCAGCAGAGAACTACATCCAAAGATCTAACCACCGCTAAGGGCTTTTCCTTTTATTCTCTTCTCTCTCAGCCACTCATCCTAACCCTCCTGAGCTTATGTAAATCCTTTTGCAATGGGTTCACACAATTCCAATAATCACATCCAATAACTGGAGAGAGAAACTGAGTTAAATCTGATACCTGTGCGCATTTTAAAAGTGAGATGGAAATTTTCTAGTGCTGTTAATCCCCACCTTTCTGCTGTATATCTAAAGCAGAGTTGCAGCTGAAATATTACACAAGTCACCTGGGTACATAGTATATACTTTGAGCACAGGTATAATACTCAGCATTTCCATTTCCATATGACGTGCATAGATAGGATGGAGAGGGCCCACTTCAGAAAGGCTGCTATTTAAATAAATTCCAAGACAGTTTAAAACAGAATTGATTATTGAAAAAAAAATGCCAAAGAACTCAATTCAATTAATCATAGGAACTAGTTAGAACGTCTGAAATGTGTGTGTGGTTTTAGGATACAGCTGAAAAGCTATGACAGGTACGAAATGACTTGCGTCACACAAGAACTGATCAAATATGTTTCAACGAAGGAAGGCAAGCTTGCTCAGATTTAAACTAAATCCTATGTAGAAGTCACAGACAAAAACCATTTCAGACAGGTTAAATACTTAGCCGCATTGTTGAGTGTAAAATGCATAGAAAAATGACAATATTGCTACTGATGTCTAACACTGAAATCCCAATTAAGGAGAAGCAGTAGACGCGTTGCACAGATGCATTACAGAAGTGAGTGAATGAAGTGGAATATTTTGATGATGAATTCCTGGTGGGGAAACTCACTTCCAGGTACATGCTTCCAGTGCTGTCAATTGAAAAGGTCCTATAACAGTGGGTTCCTTGGGGCTCTCAGAGCTTGGCGGTCTTCTTATGGATGGCACTGATGTTACCCAGTTCGGTAAAGAAAACCAGCAAGCTCATGGAGCCCCAAAGACCCCACAGTTCAACCGAGCTACAAATATTATTTTCTATCAGTATTGTGACTGCACTGAATTTTATCCGTTTTCTTCTGAAGCAAGAGGAAAAAAGACCTACGAAACTCTTAAAAGTTTAGGGCAAGATCGCGCAGTGACATTTTTTTCTGGGAAGGCCTCGAGAATTATGGAAGGATAAAGAGGACGAGCTGGTTCCATGAATTCATGGAGACTTTTTGGCCAATTCCTCAATCCTGCTCACTGGTCGACTTCGTAACATTGCTGGTAAGACAGAAAATCTTGGAATAAGCTAAAGCAATTATCAGCATGGCTAAGCACTCTTACGTAGGCAGATATCTCATTGGTCTACACACAACCTCTTTTGCCCTTCTTTAAATCTGTTGGGCTGTTTCTTACTCTTTTATCACTGATACTCTCTTTACACGGAATCAAACACCGAATTGGTTGCTACAATGAGGGAAAAAATGAAAGCGAGTACACTACATATGGTAGGTTTATGCTCCCTGGGGAAAGTTGATCTGTAACTCTAGTTTATTATCCTAAGATAAAATGGGTTGCTCTTTCTTTTTCTTTTGCTCTTTGTTGTGTGTCTATATGTGCGTGTGTAGGATTTCCAATGCCCCCTCAATTAAAGTCTTTTACAGTTCTTATAAAGCAGTGATGGCTAAGCTTTTAGACACCAAGTGCTCTGACGAGTCGCAGCTAATGAGTTGTGGTTCGTGACATCATCGCCCGGTGCCACTACTCTCTTCTGAGCATGCTCAGCACTGGGGCAACTTGGCTCGTGTGCCAACAAAGAGGGCTCTGCGTGCCCACTGTGGCACGTGTGCCGTAGGTTTGCCATCACTGTTATATAGCAAAGGCTAACAAGAAATTTCAGGTTCTAATCCTGTGCCCCATTGGCAGGCAGTAAACCCAACTCCAATCTATGGGATTTATTTTGGGGTAGATATTTACAGTATAAATTAGATCATGCAGGTGTTCAATTAGTATGGCAGAAGTGCTGTTTCCTATGCTATATCATCTAGCTTATCATATCTCCAATCTTCTCAGAACCAGCAGGTTTTGCTAGACCTTGAAGCAGGAGAGCACCTAGAACAGTGATCAAGAACATTGTTGGCAAAACTCTTTTGTTGATATCAACTCTTGTAGAAAATCAGAATCCATCTTCATGATCTATCCATCTTCTATACCATCCAATATCTGACAATGAGCCATATATATATATATATGCTGATGGTGATTCTAGCTAGTTTATGATCTCTATATTTACTCCTATCTGCACACTCAAAATAGTGTCCTCTTCCACAAAAGACCAATGAATGCTGTCTCCCATTAAAGGTAGTCTGCAATTTTTTGAACATGGGCTTGCTTCTAATTTTCCTCTATCTTCCAAGCCCTAAAGTCACATGTATTGGGATTGAAATCCCTGAACCCCCCCTTAGCCACACTGGTGGGAGATTCAGAAAACTGCTGTTCCAACACACCCAGAATGATCCGCGAGGGAGGTGCCATTAGTTGGCATGGTACCTACGGCAGGCTTGAAGCCAGTTTCAGCCCTGTTGCAAGAAGGGTAACTCTTCAATGACATCACTGGGGATTATGAACTGATCCCACAGGGATGACGGGCATGTTACAAAATGAATCTGAAACCATGGGTTCAAGTTTGGAAGGTGTTTTAGAATAACAGAGTTGGAAAGGACATTGGGGGTCTCCTAATCCAACCTCCTGCGGAGGCAGGAAACCCCCTACCATTTCAGACAAATGATTGTCCCGTCTCTTCTTAAAAACTCCAGTGTTGGAGCATTCACATCTTCTGGAGGCAAGTTGTTCCACTGGTTAATTGCTCTAACCGTCAGCATATCTCTCCGTAATTTAATTAATTTTAATTTTATTGAATTTATATACCGCCCTCCTCCTGAAATTTCTCCTTAGTTCTAGGTTGCTTTTCTCCTTGATTAGTTTCCATCCTTTGCTTCTTGTCCCGCCTCCAGGTGCTTTGGAGAATAGCTTGACTCCCTCTTCTTTGTGGCAATCCCTGAGATACTAGAACACTGCTATCATGTCACCCCTGGTCCTTCTTTTCCTTAAACTAGACATACCCAATTCCAGCAACTGTTCTTTATGTTTTTAAGTCTCCAGTCCCCTAATCATCCTTGCTGCTCTTCTCTGCACTCTTTCTAGCGCCTCAACATCTTTCTTACATTGGGGCGTCTAAAAAGGGACGCAGGGTTCCAAGTGTGGTCTCACCGAGGCATTCTAAAGTGCCATTTTACAAAATGCCATAGGAATCACAAAAAGAATCCTTTCTTTTTCTGCCCGCTTAAGAAGGAATCCTAAAACGGCGGCTAGATACCATTTCTTGTGGAAGTTTTGGGAAAGGTCTGGTTTGGATTCTTTCAAATTCCGCTGTGCGGTTGGAATATAAGCTCAAGAGATTTCATATTACTTATTTAATCCGTGTACAAGTCACTGCAATTATGAACGCAGGTAATTTGAGAAGTATACACAATACAGTTAAAACAACACCAAATAAAGACAAAGCAACCAGATAACAATACAATGGGTGTAAGATGTCAGAGAAACCACAAAAAAGTCTTTTAGATTTCAGGGGACAGCAATGGAAAAGGCCCATTTCTGAGGTCCCACCAGATGACACCGTTTTACAGGTTGGGTCTGAAGCATACCAGCCCTGCCCAGGTTATCTTACCAGGTGGGCAGAAACAACTGGAGAAAGATAATCCGGTGCCTATCCAAGCTGTAAGCCTATGGATTTAGTGGGAACTCCCAAAAGCAGTGTGAGGTGTCATCCAACTGATAGTCTAGGTGTGGGGAAATCATGGGAAGAAATGATGACTTCTAATTTCAAATATTCCTCCAGGAAACAGCAGCGGGAAGCAAACTGCAGCAGCATGCAAAAACTGAGAAACTCTCAAAAGTCTCATGCAAAAGGAGAAGAAGAAATAAATAAGCAAAGTGCTAAAAGGGGCAAACATTTGAAAAGTACCTCAGAAGTAACCTTGTTAGACAGTAATTTATAGTTGTACTAGCAGAAAGAGAAAAGATTTTCATTAGTGCGCAAAGAACAGAGAGCGAGAACGATGCTTATAATGAACTGAAAATGGATATCACTATCTCTGAATTTCTCATTAAGGCAGTTTTATCTATTAAAAAACCTGCTAAGCAAAATAGGCAATTTAAGAACAGCAGCATAAGCTGCATGTTACTTGCAACTACATCTAGGTATCTATATAATGCATTCATTACAAATTAAGGATTCCCTCATATCTTACGACCTAAAGACTTTACTGGTTCTCTTAAATAACAGAAATCTTTCCCGTTAACAAATGGAGATATTTGAAACGGACAGTACTTTGCCAATAAAAAAGAACTGGTTACTTACCTTAAAAACCACTGAAATGGCCTTCTGCGAATTTATACATATGAGTATTGTCCCTGCACAGAGCCCCATTTAGAATTTTTTACAGCTTAGACAAATTTTGACCCTCTCCATAAATCACATACTATTAGCACATAGGATCATGAAATATAAATATATATAAATAAATGCATCTCTGTCTCCTTCTCAAATTCTTTTCTTTAGAACACAGGCAGTCCTTGGGTTACAATCACTCATTTGGGTAGTTTAAATTTGCAATAGTGCTGAATGAGGGGGACCTATGACAGGACATTGGGAGTTCTGGCCTCATAGCATCCATATGATCATGTCATGGCATCCAGTTCTATGACATCGCACCAAGCCATGGTCATGCAGCCGCAATTTCTGACATTCCCTGTTGGTTTCCCATAAGCAAAGTCAAAGATGGCAGGAAGTTGGAAGTCACAGTCATGTTATCGCTTAGTGATCTGGGTGGTCCTCACTTAATGACAGCAATTGGGACTGCCGCAATTGCCTTCACTACGTGATACATGTGACATCATGCTTTATGATCATCCATTAGAGATGGCAATTCTGGTCGCAATTGCTGTCATAACCTATGGGCTACTTGTAAAGCAAAGATTTGAGAAGCAGCTTGATACCATGAAACACCAAATATCAGGTTGTTGGAATTCACAAATGGCCACTAGAAAAAGTAAGAGTGCTAACTAATTTCCTCTTTGTTCTGGTGGCTGTGCTTTATACATACTGATGAGTTCCTTGCTTATTACATATAGAAGAGATCGGTGTTTGTGGATTGGCAGGAGAGGGGATCATTCTTCCCCGAGCCATAATCTCAAAATGGAGGAGTAGATCCATAACCTCAGCAGTTGTTCAGCAAAGAACAACGGGAAAGCAACCTCTGGGTGGTGACCTGTCATGGATTTTGCTTCTAAGGTCAAATCTTCAGCAGGAGTCAAGGGACACTGAGTGGTTTAGCTGAGAAAGACTACCAAGGTATCGCTGTGTAATTATCTAATAAAGCCAAAGAACCCATAATGAGAGGAGTTTTTTAAAAAAAGAAAGCTTTAGCTACCTATTAGATCATTGCCCTTGTACCAATGATAACAGGGCACTCTGAGGATTATCAGGAGGAGATGAGGATTCTGAATAGAGTTAGATAATATAGGGTTTGGGCCCAGAGGAATTCCGAACATGGTAAGAACCTTAAAAAAGCAAAAGGACATAAACAGGGGAGCGGTAGTAGTCTTAGAGTTGGCTTCCTCAGGACTCAATTCATCCTCATTTACAAACAGGTGATTACAACAAGCCGGGCAGCAGGAGAATGGCAGTGTAAGACTCTCTCTGTCACTCATGCCTTGATTACCTTCCAAATGGATCACTGTAACACGTTCAACATGGGTCTGTCCTGGAAGAGCACCCAGAAGGCGCAGCTGGCGCAAGACATGGTGATGAGAACAGTACATGTTACATCTCTGCTCTGTATGCTGCAATGGCTATCAGCGTTATTCAAAGTGCAATTCAAGGTGCTGGTAATGACAAAGTCCTACAGGGCATGGGCCTGGGATATGTGAGGACCGCCTCTCCTCAAATACACCTACCCATCTAATCAGATTCAGAAGACAAGACATCCTTCTGGCTAAAAAGGAATGTCCTCTGACAAGACCCAGGAAGGGAGCCTTTTGTGATGGGATGCTGCCTTCCCTTTGGAACTTTATCCACCTGAAACGTTATCCCCCTCATTGATCTTCCAATTTTTAGGGAAGGCTACATTGATTTTTATTAGAATTAGGCATTTCCTCCCCCCCAAAAAAAACCGCTTTGTGGAAAAACCCATTTCCTGATATATTTCCCATTACTGCTAGCTTGGCAACTCTACAATTTCCGATTGTATCAAATATTTCCCAGCTTTTATCTCAGCTAAAGAAATGCCAGCTTAGGGGTTCCGGACCAGCACCGGTTTGTGGCATGCCAGCAACCAGTCCGTACAAAAAAACCCCCCAAGCCCCATTGGCCAGATGTGGGCAGCACACAAAAACACACCCTTTCTGGTCTGCGGAAAAATCTATCTCCATGGAACAGGTCCCTGGTGCCCAAAACGTTGGGGGCCACTATGCTAAACTCACAAGAGAGGTCAAAGTTCTCACAATGCAGCTCCATAAATCTACATCGACCCAGTTTCAGGCCCAAATCCCGCCCACGGGAAACAAAGCTCAAGTATGGACTGCCCCCCTCTGCCTCTTCACTGCCTATCCCCATCAATGCCTCCCTCGCCATTTGCAGAGTTGCTATGGAAAAGATATTCTGTTTTGCCCTGGTCTTCTTCTCCTAGCAATCTGGGAAGCCTCACCCGTAAACCCCTCACACACGCCCTTTAAAAGGAATTGCCTTTTTCTTCTTCTCCTTCTTCTTCCATTTTCCTCACCCTGTGCTCCTTTGCTTGTTGCCATGCGCACTGAATTCTTGGAAGGGAATTTATAAATGTTTAAGGGTTTTTTGGGTTTTTTTCCTCCTTAGGTCCAAATAAGGAAGAAACGGCAAGGGAGAAATGGCATATGCTTACACTGTTCTCATCCATCCTCTCCCGCCTTTTGGTTTTGTGGCTTTCATAGTCTTCCATAAGGGTCTGCATCAGGTTCTTGGGTCTTTGCGATCCTCCAGTTTCATCTGATGCGGAGCTGGGATGCGAGGGGGGACCGTCACCCGTTGGAGATGGAGGTGGCTTGATCTTCTCTATTTTACCTGCAAAGACCCAATCAAAATTTCCTTCTCTAGGCAACAGGTTGGAAAAGAGAGTTTGAAAACATACACCAAACTCCCGGAACAGAGGAGCATTTAAAGCAGGAAATGAGAAAGCTCGAGGCATCTTAAAAAGAATCAAGTTGATTTTGAAGAGGGGGGGGCTACAGATTTTCAAGCTGGGACCAGTAAGTATAGCAACTAAAAAAAAGGATGTGCATATGGTGTACATACATGTATGTGTGTACACACATATGTCCTTTGGCTTCAGCAGGGATGCGTTTAGACTGGGCTGCAGATGGTCCTTGACTTGTAATCTTTTGTTTAGCGATCCACAGCACTGAAAAAAGATATTTTTACAACCAATTCCTGCACTTGCAACTATTGCATGATCAAAATTCTGGCACTTGGCGATCAGTTACGTATTTATGACCTGCAACCTTCCCACCTGACTTCCGATA
>JANHFO010008150.1:290542-304722 GCA_032468095.1 Pareas carinatus | reverse complement strand
TAACAATGCAATCCTATACTTCCTTAGCAGGGGGAGTAAATGACACTAAAATCAGCAGGCTTAATTGTACTTGCAGTTACAACAGCACTGAAAAAAGTGACTTAAGACCGCTTCTCATACTGACAACTGTTGTAGCTTCCCCATGCTTGCATGATCAAAATTCAGATGCTTGGCAGCTGGTTCATATTTATGACGGCTGCAGTGTCCCTGGGTCATGTGACTCCCCCTTTTGTGACCTTCTGACAAGGAAAGTCAAGGGGGAAGCCAGATTCACTTAATAACATTGTGCCTAACTTAACAACTGCTGTGATTCACTTAACAACGGTGGCAGGAAACGTCGCCACATGGGGCAAAATTCACTTAACACCTGTCTCAATTAGCAGCATAAATGTTGGGCCCAATTACGGTCCTAAGTTGAGGCCTGCTTGTAATACAAGGGATGTTCAAATTTGTAAAACAGCATTTTAATGGCGTTTTTCATCCGAATCCTATCAAAGCAGTTACAATAACGATGTCGTAATGCAAGTTCATCATTGAAACCCAAGATTAATAATTTAAGGTAAATACATTTAATGTGAAAACCATAAAGTATGAAATAAAAATGGGAAAAATTGACACCATTTAAAATTCAATTAGCTGTAATTAGGGCAGGTAGTGCAATCAAGAGGAGGCCCTGGGTGGATAAATATGTTTTAGATTTCCAGCAAAAACATTCCATCGGGTAATCTCTGTCAGAATTTTATTCCCCAGGGGACTGGCTGCTGCTGCGGAAAAAGTCCGTTTCCACATCATGCATGAATGTGTGGTTGGCAGGACATTTTTTTTCCTCACTGGCCTATATGGAAATAGTTTTTCCTTTAAGTAAATGAATATTTTGCTTATATTCTTTTGAAAACATGGGCTTTGTATGCACCATATAACCTAAACCACAATATGGCTAGTTCTCGACTCACGACCACAACCAAGCCCAAAATTCCTGTGGCTGAGAGCGACAGTTGCGAAATGAATTTTGCCCCATTTTACAACCTTTCTTGCCACCGTTGTTAAGTGAATCGCTGCAGTTGTTCAATGAGTAACATAGCTGTTAAGTGAATCTGGCTTCCCCATTGACTTTGCTCGTCAAAAGGTCACAAAAAATGACTCTGGGAGAATGCAACTGTCATAAATACATGCCAGTTGCCAAGTGTTCTGAATTTGGAACCTGTGACCATGGAAATGGTGCAATGGTTAAATGCTAAGTGTGAAAAATGGTCACGTCATTTTTTCCACACCCGCTGTAACTTCAAACAGCCACTAAATGAACTGTGGTAAGTCAAGGACTACCAGTATTCCATGCCAGTATCCCACCACTTTTGTGCTGTTGGAACACACACACACACACACACACACTGTATTTTTTAATACAATTTTGAACCTATTCTGATTAAGTCTGTCCAGTTTGGAGTTGATGACAGTTGAGACTCTAGACTGGAATTGGTTAACCAGATGAGTTGTAGTGGAACTTTGACCATGGTTAATGGCAACGAGACCTGGAGGGTATTGATAGCATCTAGACAACACCAACTTGCCATTCTCTATTTGGTATGGTGATGAGGGTATGGCTTAAGAGTAACTCCTACCAATTTCACATTCTTTCAGTTTCTTTACTGACATCAGAAATATAAACATCCCAGTTGAATGGAATATTCCATCGAGTATCACTGGATTTTGAGACAGAGAGGTATAGAATGCCAGTGAAAGGCTTCAAATATGTTCCAAATGTTTTATTACATGGAGGAGTGGAGTGGCCTGCTCTCTTTCCCCAGGGCAAGCTCTGGGGCACCAGAGGTCTTCTAAAAATAAGTGTGTGATCAGTGGTAGAGGATAATGAGGAGGATTTGGCCCAGTGGGATGGGAAGCAGGAACCTGGTGGGGAGGGAAAGCTGGATTTGCTTAATGGTTGCTTAACGACCACATCAGGGAGAACAGGGATGGGGTTTGTTAAGCGAGATAATTACATGGTTGCCTCACTTAATGGCTGCCACAACTTGCAGCCATAATGGGCAGGCTTCACTGTGGTCATGGAGTTGAGATCTGCCTGCATTAAAAAAGACATGCTAACAATTTCAAGGAAAAGTCATATTCATCCAAACTCTTTGGATGAAAATTATTTTGTTTGTAGACATTCATCCTTGATCTTTTCTTGTCCCTTCTTCTTTTCTGAAAGGATCAGATACAAAATGAAAACCAGATCCTCTAACAATAACAGCAAAGTTGATGATGAAATGGAAGCAGGGGAAATGAGCACCTGAAACTCATCATTAACCCAATAAACCAAAGTCCTTGTCCTCTTTGTACGCATGGTTTCAAAAACAGCATGGCCATAAAATTCTGCTTTTAGGTCACTCAGGGACTGTCATCACAACAGTGAAGTGAACAGTGAAACATCAACCAACAACGGATATTCAGAGACATTAACTTGTTAACAGGAAAAATTCACCAGAAAAGGAAGGGAGACTCGGGTGGTCATTTCTAGCTTATTATGCTGTTATCAGTGAGCCATACCCCAACTGCAGCTGAAAGACCAGACAGGGATTTGAACCTGGGCTGGTTTTACTTGCTAGACAGTTGCCTTAGCCACTGCAGCACAGAATCATCCTTTTGCTGGCTTAGTCCAGGGAGTATTAAACTCTTATGAAAGATTTATTAACAGGAAAAATTCCATCCTTGTAATCAGGGACTACCAGGTGTCATTATTCATAAGAGAGCAAGTAAATCAGTCCAGGTTGAAATCCCAGTCTTCCAAAAATGGTCTTCCAAGACTCCCTTCCTTTTCTGGTGAATTTCTCCTGTTAATAAATCATTGGTATCTGCCCGTAATGGCCCTAGTCTGGGCTGAAGGGCAAATGTGAAACTGGATGTTCCATCCCTGGAATCAAGGACCACCAGGTGTCACTATTCATAAGAAATTAACTTGTCCTAACATCTATCACAATTTGAGGCCTTCATCTGTGAGGAGTTGTTCTTTTTTAATGGAAAAAGTCGGCAAGCAAAGGTGTGCAAGGAATATCTCTGCCATGTCAGTAAGTATCAGTGGGAGTTTTTTTTTTTAAAAAAGTCCATATTTTATTGCGGGGTAAAAACAAGAAACAATTAATTTCTTTCCAAATCAATATTTAGTAGATTGGTAGTTATGGAAACCCAATGCAAAGGAAGAGAAAGAGATAATTAAATGATACACTCAGTCATAAAAAAGCTGCTCATCTACACCAACCTTGAATTTTTAAAACTATTACACTGTTAATACAGAGCAATATTTTAGATTTTATTTCTATTAGAGTCTTAAAAAAGCATTTAGCTGTCAAAGTCCAGAGAAATTTCGCTGTATTCCATCTCAGCTTACAAAACCAATGCTGGGAGTTGAGGTTTTGGCAACACAGATATAATAGTACAGTTGAAGAGATTTTGCTCTTTGAAGCATTCCATAGTTCCTTGTATCTCAGAAACTTATTTATATGCTTTGACATACAAAGCAATTTTGTAAGCAGCTCCAAATGCTAAAGAAATGATAAGAAAGAATTAATAATTAGCACTGGTATAAAACCTTTTCTTTCCCGTTCCCTTTCTCTTTCCTCCTCTCCCCTGTCTCTGTCCCTTTTTCTCCCCCTCCCCTCCAGTCTCTCCCATCCTATCCCTTCCCTTCCCCTCCCTTCCCCTCCCTGATATCAGGAATAAGCTCCTGTTTTCCCACTTAGTGGTGTACAACTGCTGGCAGAGCAGTCAAATCTTCCATCTTCCACATGTAAACACAGCAAAGTATATTGAATACCCCCCCCATATTTTGAATGCATAAAAAAGCACTTTGGGATCCAGAAAAAAGATACTTTGCATTTTTTTTCAACTGAAATGGAGGTGGGAGAAACATGGCAGTGTCTTGCCTGAGTGGTAAATCAAGATCCTGCTAGAATTTTGCGGATGCTCTTTCTTCTCCTTAGAACGTATATAGATCTTGTTGATAGGTGATTGTTCACTATTGTAAAACCTTCCAGCTTCATAGGCAGACACGCTGTCCTGTGCCCGCCCCCTTTCCTCTGTTGTTGCTTAATACTGACTGAAAGAACAAAACAACAAAAAGAGGGTCTGTTCTTCTAAGGTGACAATCGCTTTGAGATTGCAACTCTGTATTACTTCCCTAGAAGATAAGCCAGAGTTGAATTTGATAGCCGCTACTACTGAGAAGGCATGCATAGGCTTGTACACAGAGAAAAATCAATCAAGGCTTCTTCCTTAGGAGGCAGATCAGGGATTTGGGAGGTAGAATTCTGTAGTCCTTTCAGGAATTTCTCCACTTATAAAATCAGCTAGCAGTATTGAACATTTTTGTGGGGCATCTGCAGGAGAGTTTTATATGTAATGTGATCTGGGTGAGTACAAAATGATATTTTTAAAAGCAGAATATTAAATAAACCACATTCCTACCAAATCAAGAGACACACAAACATACACACATGTCACTGAAAAACACATCTTATTAAAATGCACAGTAAGAAAAACTCTGTTTTATTTTGCCACTCCAAAGCTAAGACAGATGAGAGATGCAGAGTAGATCTTAGCTGATGTTTTCTTCATTAGCCTAAACAACCTGTCAGTCAAATTATTTAAAATACTTATTTAAAAAGATGAGTGATATAATCCTAAAAGAGAATGATACATCCTATCATGCCATATTGAAGCAATTATGTCTTCTCCTAATCTATTTTTTTTAAACTTGGTGCATATGTAAATTTATTTATTTATTTTGTCTGTTTGCTTGTTTGATCCAGATTCACGCCAACTCTAAATTCTGGCTGAGGAATTCTGGGAGTTGAAGTCCACAAGTCATAAAGTTGCCAAGGTTGGAGACCTCCGCCCTAGAGTCCAACTGCAACCCAAGTGTAATCACATCCAGTTATTTGCAGACAAAAATCGTCTGAGAATCCTCAAGTACTCACAGATAAGAACAGCCACTCCTTTCCCCGTCCTCTGGGACCTCGTATAATGCAAAATACAAAAGCCGGGTGAGCATCGTTCCAAGAGCAGTAACCCTCCTTTGTGGCTAACCAAATCTTGATTAGAAGATCATGAACGAGGGTAAGTTTTACTACGCATGTCCTGGGATTAAAAAGCAGAAGCTGAACCCTTGGACCTCCAAGGACTCTCGGGGCCACCAAAAGCACTGAGGATGGAAGTGGAGAGCCAAAGAGCTTTGTTCTTTCAAGCAGCAGACTTGGTGTCCCAGAGCCCAGCCTGCCCCTGGGTTCCCTTCCATACTTCTTCTGGCGATCCTTTCTATTGTCTCGGCTCCCGACCCCTCCTTTTCTTGTCCCAGGCCAAGGCATGCAAGCTCGGTCTCACTTCCACCCACCAGGCACACACTCGAATCAATGTTCCAACCATCTGCTCACTGCTGGAGATGACTGATGTGTTAAGAAGACCTCATCCCCATCTCATCCGTCTCTTAGTTCTGGTTTCAGTATAAGTTTAAAATCTTAACCTGCAAAGTTTTAATATTTTAATTACTATTTTCTTTTTTTGTAACTGGCAAGCAAGTCACCCAGAGTCACCTTATAGCAGAGATTGGCAGCATAAAAATTTAATAAATAAATAGATAACCCCCACTTCATAGATGTCTTTGGAGGTTCTCAGTCATCCAGATCATGGTTGTCCCAAAGGTGCTTTTTCAAGAGATCACTGGACTTTCCTTGTTTTTCCTTGAAGATGTTTCGCTTCTTATCCAAGAAGCTTCTTCAGTTCAGTTCAGAACTGAAGAAGCTTCTTGGATGAGAAGAGAAATGTCTTCAAGGAAAAAACAAAGAAAGTCCAGTGACCTCTGGAAAAAGCACCTTTAAAACCCACCCCTCAGCCATACCCATCCAAGCACTTGCTGGCTTCAAAGGGGACCATTCCCTGTGTAGCGAATATAATCTGTTTTGGAAATAGTTAAATCGTAGGTCTAATCACAGTATTTTGGAAGGAAATACTGTTCTCCTTGAATGAAGAACCTGATTGGCAAAATAAAGAGTGGAATACTCATTTCACAATCATCGTCAACTATCCTGAGACATTGTTACAGTTCTTATGCATTTAATTAGGCACCAGTTGTCTAATTAGACAGTACCACCTTGTCGTTCTCTTTCTGTGCCTTTCTTTGACTCTGGATGTGGCGCTCCCCAGAGAAAGATAAAGCAACCTTAATTATTTGAGTGATCTGTAGAGAAGACTCTTGGAGGAATTCATTGATAAGATGCACGTTTAATTTTAGGTTAGAGGAATGGCATCTCGGGTGGGGACAGAGACCTTGCCAGGGGAGGGAATATAACTGTAATTCTCACATTACGATGATGAGATGATCAGTTGGGCAATCATATTTGCACTTTTATTCAAAGTGTCATTTGTTTTAACCGTTTGATACCCCCTCCTCCACAAAACCCAGATAAGTACAACAGTAATAATTATAGTAATAAAGCTAGATTATCTTACGGCTCTTTCTATCATAAGCTCATTTCTTAATATGCAATCGAGCTAAGATGGTTAAGATTGGTATGTCAGGGACTGTGCAGATTTTGATGCAGGTTTGATGGAAGCAGCATTCTGCCAAAAAGCAACGGGACCCCCTCATTTCTCTGCTCTGAAGCCCCTTCCACTACCTGTTAGTGCTTGGCAGTAGCTGAAAATGTCTGGAAGGCAACTTGAAGCATTTCGTCAAGTCAAATTGCAGAGCTCTTCTAGACAAGCCTCAGTCATGTAGTTGATACAGCAGCAAAATGAGTGAAAGCCACTTCATTCAAGCCTAGAAGATATGTGAAGAATGTTACACTTCAAAGTGTTTTGCATTAGACAAGGCTAATGGAATATTTTGGAAAAGATATAGTTAACGCTTTGTCTACCACGTTCAGAGTGCTTCATCTAATTGGAAACATCCTATGTGGTGCAAAATATATTTGCAATAATCATGGTCATTTTGTTGGGTGATTCAACATTAGAAAGTCAACACTGCAGATAATGAAGTATTGTTGGAATGGTTAAGAAACCAGGCTGGAAACTGAATTCTAGTCTTGACTTTGGCATGGAGCCAACTGGGTGACCTTGGGCCGATCGTTCTCTCCCAACCCTAGGAAGCAGGCAACAGCAAACCATTTCTGAAGATGTTGCCAAAAAAACTGTAGGGATTTGCCCAGGAAATTGTCAGGAGTTAAGACAAGGTGGATGGGAATGAGGCCGAGAGTGTGGTTTGGTAATTCAAAATAATTTGCTTATGATTTTCCTCTTGTCATGAAAACAGATGCAGTGCAATGGGGAGGGGAGAATGCGGTATCATACTTGAGCAAGTTAACCCTTCCTAGAATGTCATAGTCTCAAACTCGCTATAGTCCCCAATCTTATTATTTATTCCTTTGAAATCAAATACACTAGGAAAAAATACATGCAAAACCCCCATATCGATATCTTCCATTCAGTTATAAAAATCACTGTTCCTGGAGGCTTTACAGTAATGACAGAATTATTTTATCTGTATTTATACAATTTATTTCCACTTCAGTCCAGTGAGGCTTTGAGGTTTGTACTCAATAGTAGCAATTTAATTTTGTTTTATTTGTATTCTGCTCATCTTTCTGAGGATCTCACAACATTGAGCGTAATCCGTCGCTGACTCAGTGACCATGGAAGAACCTTTTATTTTTACTTGTTTCATTGGTTTATATTCCACCTTTATTATTTTTACAAATAACTCAAGATGGCAGACATATCTAATACTCCTTCCTCCTATTTTCTCCACAAAAGACAACCATCCTGTGAGGTGAGTTAGACTGAGAGTGGGTGATAATGTGTCCATATGGAGTCAGATTTACACATTACCTTATTTCCCCAAAAATAAGACCTAACTTGAAAATAAACCCTATTGTGTCTTTTGGAGCAAAAATTAATATAAGACCCAATCTTATTTTCGAGTAAACACAATACTCACAAGTGACTAGCATTTGCTGAGTGGCTAAAAATAGCTTGCTGAGGTGCCTACCTAAATCCTCACAGCGTCCGATCTTTTACGAATTCATCTACATCCCATTAAAAAACCTCTAAATTGCTGGCATTCCCATCTTCTTGTGATACTTATCTACCATTTAGTAGTCTTGATTTTTTTCATGATTATGAGAACAATTCTGAATATTGTTATAAGGTGAAACATTTATAGTCACATTACCATAGCCTTTCCCCTGCCCACTACTTTTCCAGTCTGAAAAGTGCTCTGAACTGTAGTTTTCCCTTGTAGGGGAAATATGCTAGCCTCCTCATTGTCTTCGGTTTTCCTTTTTTGCGCTTTTTCCAGAAAAATCTCTGTCATTTCAGAGGCAGCATTGATTGTTTGTATCTTGATACAAGGAATTCTATCCTCAAAGGAAATGATCACAACAGGGAAGTAATTAAAAGTCTTCTAATGCCAGCCCCAACTAACAAATTTTATGAACAGGCACCAGCTTTTGTGAGCTGTGCCTCTTTCATCAGCTGCATGAGAACATTTGTCTCCGATGTTTTAATTTTCCTAATTTCAGGGAGTTTTAATTTATAATATACAATTTCAGATTTCCACTTGAAATTTGAAGTAATCCAAGCATGACCTGTCCAAGCCACATCATCTCGGTGGCAACAAGGACCAACCCAAGAAAATGCTGCAAAATAGTATTTGAGATTAATTTAGTTTAGTTTTATTCATCTCAGATAATAAGCAAGTATCTGAGAGTCTAATTTATCATTTAGCATGCTTGCAACATCCCTTATTAATTTGCATCCAGGAAGAGGACAGAGAGGAGCTGAAACAGATAATGGACAGGTTGTTCTCATTAGATACTGCTTCCTATTGTCAGCCAATCATTATTTTTAAAACATCCACCAGTCTTTGCTTTTCTTGTCCTTGCCTCTTTCATGCTGACTTGTCTGCTTGCTTTTTCCTCCCTCTGAATAATGGAATTGGGCAACACACAGTCCTAGGTTTTCTTTTTATGCTAAACCAACTGTGTGGAAAATAAACAAAGCAGATACCTTGGGGAAAATAAAGGCAGGTTATCTTTCTCTGCACGCCAGCACAGCATTATTCCAGCTACTTGCATCAAATGTTTCTCCTAGTCCTGAAGCTGCTCATGGACACGTGGAAAGGAGGAATCAATGGATCAGGGGATCTTCTAGACATGCTTGGATGGTGGAGGTGGGCTCTGTTTTGGTCTTAACTGTATCTCATTAGGAGTCTGCTTTTTCATGGATTTGAGTCCATCTTAGGAAAAAAAAACCTCTCAAGAAAGTGGTTGGATGATGTTTAATTTCCCCCACTCCTAGGACTAAAATAATACATGCAAGCAGCAACAGTTTATTGTTATATACAGAACAAAACAACCAAGAAAAAAAGAAAAAAGAAAGGGAAAGAGAAAGAGAGAAAGAAAGAGAGAGAAAAAGAAAGAAAGAAAGAAAGAAAGAAAGAAAGAAAGAAAGAAAGAAACAAAGAAACAAAGAAAGAAAGAAAGAAAGAAAGAAGGAAAGAAAAGATGAAGGTCAAGTTTGATCTTTGGTCTCATTTCTTTCTTCTTGTTCCTATTTTGTAGTTTTCAAATCAGTCCTATACAGAATATTCCAAATAAAAGAGTGTCACCGCATGATCAAACACTCATTGCTCCACTGTTCTGCATTTTATTCAATTCCAAAAGAATGGAAGGATTCAGAGGTTGTCCTCTCTGGCTGACCTTAATGGAACCCAGTTCTTACATCTCCTCCAGTGTTATATCTGATGTGTCATCCAGCAAAGAGATTAACATCTTGTCCTGAACTTCATTATAATCCTATGTGTTTTGCAACTGTGTAATCACTTTTGTTGTCCACATAAGTAGACTGGACAGGTGTACATTTTGAGGGAGATGACTGACTGATGAATACAGCCAACTTGCCCTTCTGTTAGCCGAGCAGTGTCTCTTGAATTTATGTCATTTGTACCCAGGAAAACAACAAAAATAAACACTGGTGTGCTTAGATGAATGTCAGGAAATTGTGCAGCCAGTGTCCAAATGGAGTCAGAGATGCTGACACAAACTTGTACTTTTATATAAATGAATATATTTTACATCTATATTTACAGCAAGCAAGATAGTCAGGCACATCACTAGATCATGAGGTAAATTATCAGGTAAACCATAGAACAGCGTACAGAGTACACAGAAGAAAAAAGGTGTGTGTGGGGGGGAAGGGACACTCTCCCTTCACACTCATATTGTAGATTGTCTCATGCAGGAGCCCACGTTTTCCAACCAATCAACTACAACTGTGTGTTCTGGCTCATTGTACACTTTACTGTTCCAGCTGTTAAATTAATTATCTTAACAATAAACACATTTCCCTCCAAAGGTGCAGGTGTTGCTAATTTCGTTTTTCTACTGAAGAATTATGACAAGATGGTGGTGAAGTAAGGTGTTTCAGTCATAATGAGTCATAATGTCTTGATGAGACAGGACTCATGTCAGGGGAGAGAAAAGCCTGCTTTGAACTGAGCTCAGTCCCTAGACTGGTTTTTGCAGGAACAAGGATTTTTTCTTCCAGGATGGATGTATTTTCAATTTTTAGTTTATTTTGTTGCCCTTGAATCTTCAGGCACTAACCGGGAGTGGTCTAGCTTACTCTTCTGCTGTCACAGGAAGCACCTATGCAAAAGGGGAATTTCATCTCAGAGAAACTGACAAGAGGCAAACAAACAACAAAAACTTCCATTCTTCCCGATGGGACAAAATAGATCAAAGCATCACAGCTGTTTCATATCAACACAAACACATGATAAGATATATAGATCAGTTTCATATGGGTTTTAAGTACCTTGTTCCTTTTCCCAGATTCTTGCTTGAGAATGTTAACTCCCATTTTCCCATGTGTAGAATTTTTTTAAAAATTAGCACCTCCTGAGTGAAGAAAGACACCTGCATGCTGTGTCTATTGCAAACTGTATAGTTTGTATCCTTAGTGGTTTTAGAGGGGAAATAGAGTTCAATCTCTGCTTGTATGTATATATTAGACAGTTGTGCTCTATAAATAGGTGTGTCCAAGGCTGTTTTTCCTTGGTAAGTAGTATTTTGGGATTTACCTAATGTATTAAGCATCCTCCCTCTGTGTAGGAGATGGGTGGTACCAAAATATGATAGATAGATAGATAGATAGATAGATAGATAGATAGATAGATAGATAGATAGATAGATAGATAGATAGATAGATAGTCATTTCCTTGGTTGGGCTTAGTAGAATATGTGAACCAGGCATTGTTGTTTGCAATGGTGATTTATGATGAACTTAATGAATGAATCTATCCATTATGACTTTTTCAACAAGTGCTGGCTTATGCAATATTGATTCATGAACAATGGCATCCACCGGAGTGGGCAATAGGGCTTACAATGACAAAGGAAACATTGTGCTATTGTCCCTACAAGACAACTGCCATGACTTTGTATGTATGCTCAGAGGTTATGATATAATAGGGCAGAGTTTGCGATATAATGACACAATGGTGCTTTTGCCATTCTGACAAAAGGAGCAAGATCCCCATGTTCACAAACACAAAACAATAACAAAGGGCATCCTAGAAGCTTGTCAATTACTCTTGAGTGTCTTTCTTCCTCTTACTAACCTTGTCTTGTACCAGGTTATTCTAATTTTAACCTGGCTCATGCAGAGATTCAGTGAATTCAGTGATCTGCTCTTCTACATCAGCTCAATAGATTGTAGGCTGTTTTTACTGCATAAAGCATGCTCAAGAAAACACCTGGAAGGAAAACTGATCATGCTCCATTAATCCCATCACTGTACCTCTATTTCCCCCTTTTTTCAAAAATTCCAATTTGCTGCCTTACCAATGGTGTAGGTAATGTTTGCTTGTCTAAATAATCAGGAATATTGGGGTGAAGTGTGAACCACCTGGCTGCCCTAAGGCTTTTCTCTTCTCTTTTTTTAGACAAGAGCTGTTGCATGGGAGTAGAAGGCTGCTGAAGATATTCACCAGAACCAATAAATAATCTCTGCATTTTGTTGGCAAGGGGTCCAGACAAGGAGATGGTGGCAATGAAATGTTTGTCAGACGAGCCGTCTGGGCTGCCTTGTCATCTCCAGACACAATTTTCCTGTCTATTTGTACTTGAACAGTGAAAAGGCATTGTATCTTCGAGGAATGTGGGGTCTTTCAGCAAGATAATTGCAGGAGAAAATTTGCAGAAAAAATAGTTAAATAAATATGAAATAATAAGAAATCCACCCACCCCTCCATTCTTCCCAGCCATGTGGAAAACTGTTGGAAGAACCAATGTGATTATAATGAAATGATGCTGTATTTCAAATCATGATGTTGAGCTTGCTATTAAACAGACAGAAAACTGCTTTGAAATTCTCCAGAAATAGTGGATATTTTATTCTTACCAAACTGTTGGGTTGCAGCTAAGTAGTTTTGAGGATGTTGGTCCTTTAAAGAGAACCCGTTCTGTTTCATTGATATTGAAAGTAGCGTATCAATTTATTACTTCTGGCAAATTAAGTATTTCCCTGGGACTGTTCGGTGCCCTGATTTCAGATGGTGAAGCAGCTGGTTCGGACCTCTAAACCTGATGAATACAAAATCAAGCCGAGTGAAAATTCTGTCGATGTTTCATGTCATAGTTGGCTAGGAAATACATAACCTCAAGAAAAAAAGAGGGAGCAAACAATAGCTGTTTTGTGGATCAGAACAGGAGGGGTAGCACTACAAAAGTGATTGGAACTTTTAAAAGTCACATTTGGGGCCATGAGAGAAATTAAGTATCAATTAATTTACTGTAACTATAATTAGAATAGACTAGATCAAGTTGGAAGGGACCTTGAAGGTCTTCTTGTCCAACTCCAGCAGTAGAACCTATAGCATTTCAGACAAGTGACTGTACAGTCTCTTCTTAAAAACCTCCAGTGTTGGAACATCTATAACTTCTAAAGGCAAGTTGTTCCACTGGTTAATTGTCCTCACTGTTAGGAAGTTTCTCCTTAATTCCTTACCAAAGTATGAATAAGAGGAAAAAAGGGAGGAAGAAAACCCCAAGAGCCCTTAAAAAACTAATAGAAGAATTATAATTACAGGACATATGGAGAACCAGGAATCCAACCAAGAAACAATACACATATTATTCAAAATATTGTAATTCCTGGTCAAGACTGGACATGATATGGATAACACCACAATTAGGACCCAATATAATCACGGTGGAAATTGAACCATCCACATGAGCAGACCACAACCTGTTAACCCTAAGCTGGAAAGATACACCAAAACAAAGAAGATGGGTGTTAGCAGAGCTATATTAAAAGAACCAGAGTTTAAAAAAACTGCGGAAGTGCAAATGGGCCTTTTCTTCAGAGAAAACGTAAAACAGGACTCTACAACACAAACAATCTAGGATACATTGAAAGCGGTATTTAGGTGAATAGCAATAAGCTATACAGCAAAAATTGGGGGGAAATTATTGATTGGCTAACAAAAATAATTCAGAAAAAAATAGACAAAAAGCATTAGAGCTAAAGAAAGAAAGATAGGGAACTCAGGAGAAAGGGGAGGATTAGAAGGATAGCCAGCTAACATATAAGGAATGTAAAATAGGCAAGTGAAGCTACAGAGTTTGAAGATTAGTAACAAGAAAGGATGAGAAGGAAGATCGTAAAGAAGAAGGTAAAGAGAAAGGATGAAAAATTTTAGGATAGGAATAGGAAGATTAAGATTAATAATAAAGAAGAAGAAGAAAGAAAGAATAGAAGGAAAATAAATTAACTCATATAACTAACATAAGAAATTTTTAAAAAGGAATGAGAGAACACATCAACTTTGAATTCATAAGGTCCAAAAATCATACGACTGGTTAAAGGAGAAAAAGAAGTCTAATTTGGACCAGCAATATGGAAAGGTCAATGATTGATGAAATTGAAATCAAAGTGATGAAGAACGTGTCCAAATTATAATTTGAATTGATGGGGAAAAAATGTTTATAATAATAATAATAATAATAATTTTTTAGTTATACCTCACCCTAATCCTGAAGGACTCAGGGCGGCTCACAGGCATTGCAAAAACACAATACAGACACAAACAATAAAACCAATTAAAAGCATTACATACAGCCTGATTAAAA
>JANHFO010008150.1:265282-275309 GCA_032468095.1 Pareas carinatus | reverse complement strand
AAAATAAAAGAACAGTTACAGAAACCTACTGAGTCTAATTCAGTTAATGGGCTAGATCCAACCCTAACAGTGTGTGTCTCTGGGTCTGGATGTAAGAGGGGCTTTCAGTTTTCTTTTCCCTGACTACTTTTCCTAATTACTTTCCTGCTGAAAAGAAATTCAGCAGGATTTCTCTCAACAGAGGGGGGGAAGAGATATGACACCACCTGTCTCCTGTTTACAATAAAGTCTTTTCTGCAGTTCCAGGAAGGTTTCACATCCATTCAGGTGACCTGAAGGTACAGATAAACCTCCAAGTGACTGAACAACTCTCAGAGAGAGTGTTAACAAATAGATGACTGCAAGAAATATAAATATTTCCATTCTCCACCATTCAGCCAGAACTGGAGGAGCTTCTTGGGTGAGAAGCAAAACATCTTCAAGGAAAAACAAAGTCCAGTTGTCTTTTGAAAAAACACTTTTGGGACTGAATATATACTCTGAGGTGTTTATATGTTTGCCTTCCTATGGTACATTATTGAGTATTTGCTTATAAATGACAGTCTTTGAAGTATTAAAGAAAAATTATGATAGATGGCTATGGGAAGCCTAAAGACTGCATTACACAGCACTGGAAAAGGGTTGATAATTGTATAAACACTTCAGCACATGTGCAACTTTTAGTTAAAGTGCTAGTGACTGAACAAGATTGTGGAATATAACTGATACAGGAATGCATATCAATCATTGTTCAGTCATAGAAGTGGACACAGTATGTTGAGCATGAAATTTGTGCAGCTGGTCTCCATCAAGACCACAGAGATTAGTGGAGATAATTCAATTTTAATCTCCACTTCACACATGCCAATCTGCCTTAATGGACTTCTTCATCTGGCGAGTAACCAAAAGTTAACTGTAGACTGAATTAGGGACAACAGAAAGAAGAGAATTTCTCTCCAATAGATTATATTGTAACTATGATATGTGTGGGATGGGAAGATGGGTACATGGGGAGGGATGGGGGGCTATCGCAAAATCTGAGAATGCAAATGATTATATAGTTCTATGTTTCTCAGACTTTGGGAACTTTAAAATGTGAAAGTGTAAGTTGTGACCCCCATATCAGTACAGGACTGCTGAGATGCTAGGCAGAAGACAATCTTGATTCCTTTCAGAGTTTTGAGGATAAGGAAAAGGGAGACTGATGGTTAAACAGGCTAAGCATCTAGGGAAATATCTAAGCTTTGCAGCCATAATTGCTAAGGTGATAATGAAAGCTTCTTCCTGGGCAACTATCTGAAGGGTCAAGTAACTTTGCTCCTCAGAGTTTAACTTCTGTTAGGAAGATACAGAAGAAACAATTGTGTCCTGGTTAAAAGCTTATAGTTATCATCAGCAAATTTAAAGTAGCTTATGTGTTTTTCTTTTCCAGATCAATCCAAACACTGAGGAGGGTTTTGATCATTGGAAATAAGAATTGTTTTCCCCACTATATAAACACTTTGGGTGATGTTTAACAATTTGCTGTTTTGAATAAGCTCCAAAGCTGACCTCTGACATGAGTTCTGTGCAGCTTATAGTTACAGTCATCTGTCATCATTTAGTTAATTGACTTTATACCATGGTGGGCTTGGTGAATTTTATACTTCTCAGCTGCTATAACTTAGTATAAACTTTATGGAATTCACAAAGATATGGTTACCATATCTAGGATGCAAAAAGTTAGAGAGCCTACAAATGGCAATAAAGAGATGCATCCAGCCCAATAGAAAAATTCTTCCCTATAGCAGCATGAAAGATACCACTCAGGTTTAGCTTTCAATCATTACGAAACAGACAGTGCATTGGTAGTTCTTTTGAGGTTACAATCTCAAACTACTTAATCTGGTAGGCAGATGCCTAACCTGGCTTAATCTTTGAAAAGAGTAGAACCCTTTTAATGTCCCAACAGTCCAGATTTAGTGTTTTGTGCACCATCCTATAAAACTGAACCTCGAGTAATCTCATTGATGAATAACATATGATAATATCTTGGTTTTGTTAAGATTTGTACAAATCTACAACTTTGGGGATGAACTATTGCTTTGCTGTAAAAGAAGAGGCCAAATATAAGAAATATCCAACATCTGGATTTAATTTTGTTTTAGCTTTTAATTTTGTCATTGTTTTGATTTGCCCTGAGCTTAAATGATATGGCTGTGCTTTAACTATGATAGTAAAAATGGCATGTTATATTTATAAGAAAATGGGATAATTCAAATATGAATTTAAATTTGCAGTTTCTGGGCACAACAGCTTTTTGAAGAAATTCATTATTACATGTTTGTCATATGTTAAGTCTTGCAATCAGGATCACATAATGAAATCATGGAACAAATTCACAGCTACTTGACTATTGCATGGAAAGTCATACTTAGAGTCATACAAGCTAAATAATTGATCTTGACATTTAAATTAGTCCATAAAAAGCTTTATTTCTGCCAAATGCCAGAAACCAATATTAATCTTATTTGATAGTTATTTCAACAGTTTCTTACAAATTAAGAGCACATCACAAAGGAATGTTCTATCTATAAATGTTTCTAGAATTGGCCTAAACATTTAAATTGGAATTCTGCTTTTATATTAAATATAATATATTTGATAACAATTTTAAGAAGATGGGTTGTATTATTTCCTTTAGAATGCATAATTTCCTTTTCAGGAACAATAACTTTTCTAAAGCAGAGAGCAGTATTAAACCTGACAAACATGCAACATTAATCAAGGAAACGGGCCCAAACAGGTTAAACTAGCAACATTAATTGGAACAAGGAGAACAATAGAAATCAAATTAAACTTGTCATTTGAAGGCTTTCATAAAAGGAAACTCTTAATAGCTCATCTATAGAGGCCAACTTCTCAAATCTGATGAATCGTAAGTCATATGAACCGAAGACATTCTGCAATAAAATTCTGTAAACTAGGACAGGAAGACAGAAGACTCTTAATTATGGAGCATATGTAGACTCCCAGGTCTTCTAGAACATTTTGATCGGAGAATCAAATTTGAATCTCACTGAATTAAGGATGTGCATGCCTATAGGAGGGCTTATTAGGAGTTTTCCTAGACTTTATGCTGTCTCATTACAGGGAATCCTTGGGTTACAACAGTTCACTTACTGATTGTTTGAAGTTATGCATTAACCCCACCCTCCAGTAATTACAGCACAGTTCTAAAGCTATGAATGTTGCAGCACAAGGACAGTGGTCCACCCTTATGAACGACCGCAGAGGCACTGCAACATTTACCCTGCCTATTCCCTACAATCTCGCCCTGGCTCTCTCCAGGCCCTGCTATATTAGCATCCCTGATCTGATTCCTACCCAGACCTAATAGCTTACTTACAGTACTTACTTTTTGAAGATCTTCGGAGCTCCAGAAAGACTGTCCCACTGGCAGAGAAGCCAAAGCGTTTTATTCAAATGATGGTGAAGCTGTAAGAACATGAGATCTACCAAAAACATTGTCGCCAGCTTCTCAGTAAAACATTTTGGCTTTGGGCCATGTGGCAAGTACTGTGGGCCTGGGCAGGGCTGCAGCAGCCTCCTGCTGGTTTCTGACTGGCTGATTTGAATAAACAGCTTCAGTGATTGGGGCAGTGGAAGCAGTTAATCAAATGGAAGTTTGCTTCCTTTGTCTCATTGGAGCAGGATGGACAAGAGGCAACTATGGGGACCACACGGGATTGTAAGTGAGCATGAGGTATCTCAGTGGGTCGGGCAAGATCTTGGATGGCCTGTTCCAGCACTAGGTGCCACATGGCCTTCCTCACCTTGAGAAACCTCATGTGCATTTAACAACCTGTGCATTTGATTAGCAAATGCGTGGGCAAAAGCAGGGAGTGATCACGTTTATTTTACATGATTCACTCCAACGAATCGTCAGGTTATGAATGAAATTGACAGACTCCATTACATCCATAACTCAAGGATTGCCTGTACTTCAAGTCTCTGTTCTTTTGTAAAACAGAAGAACTAAATTGTTTGTAAAACAGAAGAACTAAATTGAATGTTGGCAGTCAAAATGAATGTCACCTGTTCAAACCTCAATTGAGTTAGCGTTTAAGGAGGTCACTTGACTCTGTTCAGTGAAAGATTTCTCTAGAGCTGTCTGAAAGTCATTTAGTCTATGGGTCTTCAAGGTCTGTTCAGTTCAATGGTTCTATCATGACACCCAGCTTCTACCAAGAGTATTCAGTGTACAAAAAAAACTTCGTTGCAGTTCATATCAGTTACATATTCGGAATACAAAAATGAAAGTGGATGACAGTTTTGTGTTTTATAAGCCCCTAGCTGCCAAGATACCCAAGAACTTTTTTCAGAACAAAAAGCTCAGCAAAATTTCAATATGACATCCAAAACCACAGAAATCAGCTCAGTCAGAGAACCAATTGAGCAGTGTGTTGGCTGATACAAAAGCGACTATCCAGTAAGTATGTTTACTGTATGTGGACCATATGTCCAAATGGAAAACTACACAAGAGATGTGGATTTATATTTCATAGTTCAAGGAATTATCTTCATTCAAAATGATAGAATGCTGCAATAGGCATCTTGGTAGCGCCTCTTTTTAATTAAATTGCTACAGTGCCAGCTCATCTTCTAGTCTATCCATACTCAAAAGGCCGCTCACAATAGGAGCATTAAGAAACCATGTACCACAAGATCAGTTTACTAAAAACAGAAACAATAGCATCTTGACATTCAGAAATTCGATTAATTAAAAACCAGCATCTGTATCACAGAGCCATCCAAATGCAGCAAAATTTCCTCTCATACATTATTGACTGAAAATGAGCTAAAAACAATAGGGTTCATGTGGATTTTAAGCTTTCCTCATAGAGCGGATGATATCCATTGCTTCCTTGTTCTGGGTTGAAAAGCATTTGCCTTGTTTTTGGTGGTGGACCATGCCAATGAAGCAGCAAAAGCACAGTGCTGATGAAGAAGAGTATGTGGACAACTGGGCTGTAATTTGATTCTTGGTGAGTGAGGGAAACAAGATGGTTAACCCCATGGATTCAGCTTCCAGGAATAATGGAAGGCAAGCTCTGTATTTACTAAAGATCCTTCTTTCCATCCCCTCTTTTTTTGAGGATTATTTTAGGTTATTGTATTTCAGTTATACAAGTGGCATGGTGGCCTGGAGGTGGAGCTCTCATCTCCCAATCAGGAGGCTGTGAGTTTGATCCTAGGGAGCAGCAGATATTTCTCTCTCTGGGCACGAAGAGAAAATATCTGCTGTGAACTCTGCATAGGTGTCAGGAAGGTCATCCGGCCAGTAAATGCTCAGCTCCATTCAGTCGCTCCCAACTCCACCATGAGGCAAGGGATTACAGGGTCATTAAAAGAAAAAATGTATTTAAGTCATACATCTTTTACTAGTTTTTGTTTCAAATGAATAGTACAGCCCAGCATGAGGGGAAGCTAAAGCTGCCTGACAAATGAACATCAGCTCAAATGAAATAAAACTCACTGATCATCCTTTTTTTTTCTCAAGAGTACCAAATGTAGAGAGGGTTACAAGAACATTAGAGGTGAATTACCACCGCTGCAAAAACAGATCAATATATAATGAAATCTGGATGGGTTTTAGTTAGACATCTCTTTTCTGCAAATAGTGAACAGCCCCTTCAAACTAAAATGTCCCAGTGTAGACCTTTCATATCTTGCCACATTGCTTCACTATAAATCAGAAACTGTTTAATTTTTTTCCTGGCAGGCAACTTCTTATATAGTTGGGGAATGCATTTGTTTTAATATTTTCCACTTCAAAGAACTGCAGGAATGTGGCGGTAACATGATGACATTCCTAAAGACAATAACCCACTGTTTATGCTCCTTGGTGGAATTGTGATGCAGCTATTTTGCTTTTCTATTAGTTCTCCAGAAAAGTGGGAATCTCTGCATTTTGCCCCCAAATTCCAGCAACACACCTGGGGACATGCTCCAGATTCATAAACATGAATTGAGGGCTACATGCAGTCAACTGGTTGCCCACTTCCATTTTATCGAGAAATAAATCCTGCTCTAGAAGATTGCCCCACTTCAATAAGTCTCATAAATAAAATCTTATTTATTAATAGTTCAGTTCATGAGATATTTTCCTGCTTTTTTCTACACTAAGAATTCCTAAAAGAGTAGAACTGAGTTTTATTTTATGGGAAAGTACTACTCTTTAAAAAAAAACAACTCCCAAAAGGTAATTTTAGAAGCTGTATCCAACTGTGTCTGTCAGCTGGTGAAATAGATACTGAATCTCCCTCCTCCTGTGCATCTCTCAAATTTGCTCCATTGAGCGAGGTAAATTAATTTCCCAGCAACTTGGTCACATGATGCTGAATGCAGCCCTTGGGCTTTAAGAAAGAAGAGCAAACATTTTATTCATGGGCAGGCAGGTGGAGATAGTTCTTTCTAAAGGAATGAGGACTTTGGACCCAGCCTGCTAAACCTCTTAGCCCCTGCTATGCTGCAGGCAGGTGACAAGTTCCATTACCATTATCTGCATGCTAAATATTAGCTTCATGGCAGCATTGATCATTTTGGAGGCTTGCCTTTGTTTTGATGACAGGTAAATGAATTTCCTGTCACCGAGTAGCTTCCGTGGAGCTCTGTCAATTTTTATTGATGTGCAATGCCTTCAGGAGGCAGTCATTGACACGTTTAGAAGGACATAAGTTCTACTGAACTCAGACAGAAGCTTATTGTTGCTATACATGACACGGACTATGAGCTTAGTCAACTAGAAACATTTGTTATCTCAATTGTTTTGATTATTTCTAATCAACCTGAGACAAGACACTGGTTGATATAGCTGCTAACCTAACAAAGTCTTCCTTCAAAAATATTTGTTTGTAGAACATTTCTCCCTCACATCGTATCTGGTTGAGGAGGACACCTGCTCTGGCTAACTAGCTGTTCCTGTTCTTCCAACCTTTTCCCCTGGACTAGGACAGTGTAACTTCTTCGGACTTCAGGGCTTCATTTGGACTTTGAGTGGCATACAATGAGCCACATTACAAAAAGCAATGACAGAGTTAGGATAAAAAATAAGCTTGGAAGTAGTTCATTCCAAACTAATTTGCATTTATTTAAACTAAAATACAGTGAACATAATTATTTCTCAGGCATGTATTGAATAATTTTTTTACTTGTGTATTTTTAGCAATAAAAGCAATAAAAGTTTGGAATTTTCTGGGGAGGACAGGCTTAAATTTTTGGGGGGTACCTGCAGCCCTGGTGCCTATGGTGGCATCTCTGCCCTATCACCTATAGGGATATAGACTTACTCTATTTGTGGCATCTTGTATTTCAACATCAGTTTTGTTAAGATCATTACGGTTAGAATCTACCTCTTGTGTTTGACACTTAACTGAAGCTGCACGAGAAAGGTATTAAATAGCTATCACATCATTCCCCCCAAAATGTGTGACCGTTGGCCACTTTAATAACCTTCATACCTAACATGTTCTATAGCACCTTTTAGAAATCAAATCTAAAACCCTACACAGATCTCTTGAATCAGCTGGCCCACAATGGAGATGGTTAGGGTTTTAGATTGTGATCAAGTCCAAGTTGAAAGCTAAGTGATCTACTTACAGTTAGACTCACCCACAGTGGTGTGTTACAGAGGTCGAGGAGTCTATCAACAACTTGAAGAAAGATGGAATCTGCTGAATATATACATATATCACATATATGATTGTCATTTGACTGATGTCCCTTAATATATACAAAGTTGATGCAAAGTATTCTTGCTTCAAAACTAACTTTTAATTAATTTGCTTTTCTCCCAGGGGTCAAAATAATATTCCTGTTCTTTCTCCCTCACAATTGACTTCTGAGTTAGATTGAATGGATGCACTCAAAGATGTGTAGAAAGCTTCCAACTGAGATTTCAGTCTGAGTTTCCCCAGTTATAGGTCCAAATGCTAATTATTGCACCTGCTTAGTTTAATGCAGGAGGATCATGTCTTCAGTAAAGTTCTTCCTTCCCTTCTTTCTAAGTGCCCTCCTATCCCACACCAGCCTGTTGGAACAAGTGGGTCTTTAGGGCATGGTGGAAGGTTCGAAGGTCAGCAATCACTCGTATAGCAGAGGGGAGATCATTCCAGAGGGTGGGCGCTGCCACAGAGAAGGCTCTCCCCTGGGGGTCGCCAGCCGACATTGTTTGACTAGCAGCACCCTGAGGAGGCCCACTCTGTGGGAGCGTATAGGATGGTGGGAGGTATCGATGGGTAGAATGCGGTCCTGCAAGTAACTGGGCCCTATACCATGGAGCGCTTTAAAGGTGGTTACCAACACCTTAAGTGCACCCGAGAGACCACCGGCAGCCAGTGCAGCTCGTGCAGGAATGGGGTTACATGGGCATGCCCACTCGCCCGAAAATCCCCTGCATGGCTGCATTCTGGACTAGCTGTAGCCTCCGGATGCACCTCAAAGGGAGCCCCATGTAGAGAGCGTTGTAATAGTCCAGATGGGAGGTAACGAGGACATGAGTGACTGTTCGTAGGGAGTACCGATCAAGAAAGGGGCGCAACTGCTGAATCAGGCAAACCTGATAGAAGGCACCCCTGGCGACGGCTGCCACAATAATCCAATACTTGTGAATTATGTACAGTGCTATGTACTAACACTTGGACATTAAAAAAAGAATGTTTGTGTTGAGACCTCAGCTGTTATATGCCATTTCTTCATTGTTGTGGATACTTGTGCAGACTCATGCCTTCAGCACCTTCTAGTATCAGCTACTGGAGACAATGCTTCACTTGGATTAACAGTAGAACTTGCCCTGTACTATGGAGATAACCTGATAGATACATGAACAATTAAGTAAGCATCAACTGAGACCTGGAAAGGAAGAGCAGGTGAGAAAGAAACTCAAGATAACCTCACCTTGATTCTCTTTCATATAAGAGGGAGCAAAAGGAAACTTTGCCAGCCTTTCAAGATTCAGCTATTATACCCTAAAATAATAAGAGATTTCTAGTAATTCTTGCAGTGTCGGCTTACCTCAAAAGGCTGTCACTTGGTATCAGTATCAGAACTCCGACAGTAAAATCAGAAATAGGGGTAACTAGTCAGAAGCTAAAGTCTTTTCCATTCACCAAATCAGGCTTTAATTAATTTCTGCTTTAAACTGGGAGTTTAATGAATGCATGGAGAAGACAGAGAAAGAGAGCTTCCAAAGCTAATCCAAAAATCCAAGCAGATAAGTAGAACTAGTTGATCAGGTTCTAATCTAGTTAATATCTTAATATTTAAGAAATAAAAAAATAATAATGACCTGTTTAAGGCTAACAAACAATACTCCAATGGCAGCAATGTTTTGTGCCAGCAGAAGTGTGGAGATGGCTTTAAATGCTGCTCCATATGGGGATGATTATGCCAGCCCAATAATCTTTGGGACAATTTCGGTTGAATTTCAGGCTCTATGAATTAGCACATTTTTCTGGAATTTTGTTTGAAAAACTCAGAGACTCAGTAGTTATTTTGTCCCCAGCCAGAAAGTTTCCCCCCAGATTATCTTAAACCTAGTGGATGTGGAATTGACTGTCATAAGCCTGATTTCCATTTGGTATGAAATGTTTAGCTGCCAAACATAACATCCACATTTTCCTTGAGGGGTTTTAATCTTCTATAGATGCTTAGTTGCTGATTTTTTCAAAAAGCATTGTGCGAGGTTTTTTCTTTTAAATACAAAACCAAGCATTCTTCTTGTTACCCCACAGGTTACATCATGGTTACTTACTCTCTGCACCATCAAATAAAATTTAATACTTTTCAAAAGAATTTGATTAGATTCTAATTGTTCACAGACTATTTGCCCTGAAGGGGCACTTCAGTTAAAAATGAACATGCTTTCATCTTACCCATCTGTCTACGATCCAAATGGCTGTTTTATTGTTCTGAATTTCTAAACCTTTTTTAAAAAATATATTTTATTAATTTTCAATATAAAGCAAACACACATGCACAAACCAAAGAAAGTATAAGACAGGTACAT
>JANHFO010008150.1:60213-78345 GCA_032468095.1 Pareas carinatus | reverse complement strand
ATCCTAGCGGAGGGGGATGATCTGGCAAGTATAACTGAGACCTGGCTGGGCCGGGGGGGGTCGCCTCTCAAAGATGTGCCCAGACATGTTTCAGATATTGCATCAGTCGCGATTCCAGGAAAGGGGTGGAGGATTGGCAGCTATTTGTCCGGAAGAGCCTTTGTTCTTGTAGGATCCCTTCCCCAGAGATTGTTGGGTGTGGGTCTCTCCTCTTGAGGTTGGACTCAAGGGTTCAGTTGGGATTGTTGTTGATGTGCCTGCCTTCCAACTGCATGGCAACAGCCCTGCCTGTGTTGCTAGAGGCAGTAGCCAGGTTGGCGGTAGAGTTCCCCAGGCTTATGGTACTGGGAAACTTCAATTGACCATCACTTGGCGAATCCTCAGATGGGGCCCAGGAGTTCATGGCTTCCATGACAATCATGAACCTGACCCAAGTAATTGAGGGTTCGACCCATGAGGGGGGACCAGGTATTTCTCTCGGGGCAGTGGAGAGATGTCTCCCACCCATCTCCATCCCTGCAGACCTCATCCAACCTATCTATTCCTTTTGAATATATATATATATATCCATGCTATCAAGTGTGTAATCATCTTGATCATAGCTACATTTCTATTTGTGGAATACTAGAAGCCATGATATACATCATGGCTTCTAGTATTCCACAAATAGAAATGTAGCAATGATCGAGATGATCACATGCTTGATAGCATACAGCATATGATCTGGAATTAAGGGGTATAGAGATCTCACCCTTGTTATGATCAGATCATTTCCTGCTGAGACTGGACTTTAAAATACCACTCCTCTATTGCAGGGAGGTGGAGCCGATTAAGTAGTTCTGCCTCAGATGCCTAATGGACCCTGAAGGGTTTCAGAAGGAGTTTGGGGAGATACCTGACTCCCTTATCCACAGTCCGGTCGAGACCTTAGTGGCTGCCTGGCATAAGGCGGCATCTGGGGCATTGGATCAGATTGTGCCTTTGCGGCCTCTCAATGGCAGTGGATCCAGGAAAGCTCCCAAGGTTTACTGAGGAGCTCAGGGAGATGAAGCATCAGAAGAGATGCCTAGAGCGACACTGAAGAACTAGAATATCTGAATCTGACCGAACACTCTTAAGAGCCTTTGTTAGGACTTACTTAGTGGTGATACGGGCAGCAAAACATTCATATTTTTCCGCTCTTATTGCATCCGCTGACTCTCACCCAGCTGCCCTATTTAGGGTAACTCGCTCCCTCCTTAATGTTGGGGGAGCGGAGGAGTCCTTGCAGGGCAGAGCTGAGGAATTTGTACAGTTTCTGTCGGATAAAATCGCCCAGATTCAGATGGACCTGGACTCTGATTGGGCAATACTGACCAAGATGAGAGGGGTGGGTCTTAATCCTATTGTGTGGGACGAGTTTGAACCAGTGACTCCTGAGAAAGTGGACAGAGCTGTAGGGGCGATGAGTTCCTCCATCTGTTTATTGGACCCGTGCCCTTCCTGGCTGGTTTCGGCCAGCAGGGAGATGACACGTGGCTGGCTCCAGGCTTTCGTTAATGTGTCCTTGAGGGAGGGGGTCCTTCCCACAGCCCTCAAAGGAAGAAGTTGCAAGACCCCTCCTCAAGAAACCTTTCCTGGATCCAGCGGAATTAAAAAACTTTCGTCCAGTCTCCAACCTACCCTTTGTGGGAAAGATCATAGAGAGAGTGGTGGTACTTCACCTCCTGCGTTCATTGGGTGAAATGGATTATCTGGACCCTTTTCAGTCTTGCTTCAGACCTGGCTACAGCACGGAAACTGCTTTGGTTGCAGTGATGGATGATCTGTGGCAAGCCAAAGATGGGGGGCATTCCTCCATCTTGGTGCTACTTGACCTCTCAGCGGCTTTCGATACCATTGACCATGGAATCCTTCAGGGACCACTAAGGGAGCTGGGAGTGGGAGGTCTGGGGCTGTTGATCTTGTTTTGCGATCTGGCAAGATCCGGCCATGAATGGTATGATTGTGTTTTAAGGTTTTTTAATGCTTTTTTTTAAATTAAATGTTTTAGAATGGTTTGTTTAATGTATTGTGAGCTGCCCTGAATCTTTGGAGAGGGGTTCCATATAAATTTAATAAAATAAATAAATAAATAAATAAATAAATAAATATACTAAAATCTTTCCAGGTTCCCTGAATCTAAAAGAATGCTTACACAGTAGTACAAAAGGTCTGCATTGCAACAGCTGAATGATAAAAAAAACATCTTTAAAGGAAAGCTTTGCCATGTTCACCCTAAATGTGGATGTGTCATTACTTCCTATAACTAAAATGGGCCATTATATAAATGTTTTAAATTTAAACTAGGCAGTACCATCAGTCTTAGTTTGGGTAATGAAACACCTGCAAGAAAACAACCAAGTCTATGGAGATTCTCAGGTATCCAAGTCAAGGTTGTCTCAAAGATGCTTTTTCAAAAAGCAACTGGAATCCATTTCTCCTTAAATATGTTTTGTTTCTCATCCAAGGAGTGAGGAACTTCTTGAATGGGAAGCAAAACATCTTCAAGGAAAAACAAAGTCCAGTTGCCTTTTGAAAAAGCACCCTTGGGACAAACCAAGCTCAAAGAGCACCAAGGAACACCCCCCCAAAAAAACCCTAATTCATATATTTTTGAAATGAGAAATTCAGAGCCCAATAAGCCATCATGGGAACCATCTTGTCTCTTCCAAAGTTGAACTAGAATAGCTTTACAGTGCGTTGTTGGTAAAATCAGCCTGAAAGAGAAATGTCAAAAGATTCTTCCTCCATCTTCAGATATCTATTATCTTCAAGAGATGTAGAATGACAAAAATACTTCTGAAAGTTAGTCTATCAGCACTAACTAGAATAGTGTATGGCTAATTTCTGGCTCATTAAATCTGCATTTTTTTTTAAAAAAAAATCTGGACATATTTATAAATAATGCAGAATATACAAATTGATGTATAGGGAAATTCATATGATCCCGTGTGCTTTGTTAGAAACAAAACCTACTGAATTCAATTAAACATGCCCAAGTCATTAATATAAATCCATATATACTTATAACAGCTTACATGTAGAAAAAAGCCTTTGTGACAAGTTTGGATACTAGTTGATATTATATCTAAATGTATACATGTGGAATCATGAAATTCCTATATTCCTATCAGGGAGAAAAAACAGCTTTCTGAGTTGTTTGTCTTGTAAGACTTCAACATGACAAAGAAAAGAGTGCACTTTGGCTGTTGATCAGCAGTTAATTTTATTGGAAACCACTTTGAAAACAGATCAAGCTTATTCAGTCATAATTTTCCTTTCTCAAGTGAACAACCAAAAATGCATCTTGCTGGAGAGGCAGCTGGAAGACCAGCTAAGATTGTTATGTTAGTCCTCAGATGACTTCCAATTGTTGGTCCCTATAGTTCGAACTTCAGATAAGAGCCGAGGAACAAACTTTAGGCATGATTATTCATCTCACATGATTAGGATCTTCCCACCAACATCTGGCCACTTACTGAAGATAAAGAGTTGGCTACATGTCTTCGGTTTGATCCAATAAAACAATAAAAGAGTGAGATGTGAGTGTGTAAGAAGGATGTGTTCCTAGAACAGTTGTTCTCAGCATTAGGAAAACAAGCAGAAAAACAAAATTATGACAGTTCCCTCAAGGTTAAAGATTGCACTGGGAATTCTGTAGGTCTCAGTTTCCAATTCCTGACAAAGGAAAAGGCAAATACATGCCTTAATTGCAGGTTTGCACGGAAATCCCAAAATCAGTCTAACTTCTCATGTTGAAAATAAAAATGTGTTTCTTGCATTTCTTTTTCTTCTCCTAAAAACAGTTTTCTATTTTTTTAAAAAAAAATATGACTCAGGTCATTCAGTTGGGAGAAGAAAATTAAGGATGTTTTTTTGCAAATTTAAAAGCAGGGAAATGGTTGAGCTTATTTGGTTCTAGCCCAGAAAACAGGGCTAAAATAGTTTTTCTTGACATGACAAAAATGTTTCTGTGATTCAAAGAATTCACTTAAACACCTAATAATTCAATTGTGACTTCTCTGATTTTCTAATTATAAACAACTAGCAACATTAAAACAATTAAAACTTTCAGAAAATTCTAGTAATATAGTTATTGTGACTTGTTATAGAACTCTTTCCATTTACAAGCAGTTTTAGAAACCAGGTCAATACATTTTAAAACTTTGTGGACCAAAAATATCCTCATAATATGATTGTCAATGTCACTTTCCCATGTTTACTATATAGCAATTTTTTTGAATGTGGAATAAAATAAATAAATGTGCTTGTGAGTTGCATTTTTAAAATGTCAGTATGCTTTTTTCTGTAAAGTGAGTGAAATAATGATTACACTTCAGGTCTTCCTCTGTCTTTATTTTACAAGACTGATGCACTCTGCTGATTGAATCAAGTATGAAAGATAAAAAAAATGAAGCGAAACAGAGAAAGATAAAAGAGAATCAGTTTGGTCTAATGATTAAGGCAGAGGTTTTCAAACTTTTTCAAGCTGCAGACCCCAAAACATGTTGTTACATGGCGGATCCCATTCTCACAAATTAAAACTAATTACTAATGGACAATTCATGTATATTACCTTTTCCAAAATGTTCTTGACCTGTCTGTGGAACCCCTGGCAACTTGTCACGGACCACAGTCTGAAAACCTCTGGGATAAGGCACCAGGCTAGAAACTGGGAGACTGGGAGTTATAGTCCCACCTTATGTATGAAAGCTGACTGGGTGACTTTGGGCTGGTCACTTTCTCTCAGTCCAGCCCTCCGCACAGAGGGAGAAATAGGAAGAAGAAGGAGTACTAGATATGTTTGTCACCGCAAGTTACTTATAAAAAATAATAAAGATAGGATAAATAAATACATAAATGATATATAGCAGAACTTAAAATTGAAATCTTCTTAAAAAATGCACACTCAGTGACTGTTCTAAACACACTTTATTTTTAAAAGTTTGTCCTATTCAAGGCACAATCTGAGGTCTTTTGCAGCCTGAGGCAAAAGACAAGGTGGCACCAATACATCCCACTCCATCTATAGAAACTGACTAGACTGCTAGCTGAATGTCATGTCAAGATTAGTGGCACCATAACATTCACCATCACACCTGAGGACCTTGGTCTAGCCTGAAGAAGGCAAGGTATGACCCACCATTTCTTATTTCCTCACACTTTCAGTATCTCCCACTCACCAATCAATCCAGAACATCCTTCTTCCTCTTTCTGCTCAACCTCCATCTTGGTATATAACCAGCTTCCAAGCTTTCTTCCTCCTCCAGTTGGTTCCCATACACAAGCTGCTTTAAATCTCCTTTTCCCTCAGGCTGCATATCAACTCTCGAAGGCCTCGGTTTTTATTCACCATTTTGCTCATTTCTTGTTTTTATGGCTGAATTGGCTCCTTAATGGGGAAACAGCTCCAGGTTAAGAAGATGTTATTTCCTCTCTTTTTATTTGTATTCTCTCTGCCAGAGGCATAACTGGCTTGTAGCTGTTTGTTTCACAAAGCACCACAAATCTATTTCCTGGAAAGCTTTTGTGTAGGGAGAGTATGCTCAGTATGGTCTCCACCCTTGTGATCAGGCTTAGGATTTTGTCCCAAAGGATTCAAATGGAAAAGGATAAAGCAGCAGACCCAAAAATGTCTCATCAACAGACTATAGCTGGATCAGATTCCAAACTCATCATAGGATTTGGGAAGAGCATTTTTCAAAACATTCCCATCATTTCATCCAAAGAAGTGGTATTGATGGAGTCTGTTTCAACTTAGCCAGAACATTCTTTGATTACTAAGAAAAGTCATGTCTGTTCATCTGTGATTACCTGTAAAATGCAATCCCATTGTAGATTATTATTGGCCAACGCACAATTGCTCTACCTAATAGTGCATCTGACAATGGAAGCTTTTAAGATGGTAATAGTGCCAGTCCCCAGCATTGGCAAGATTTCCTGGCAAAACGGTTTTTTAAATATCCTTTTGCTGGATTGCAGGTTCAGGCTATAAAATTGGGGTGGTAATCTACTTCCTTGCAAGGAAATCGATGGAATGGCATCCCAACAGGTCATTTCATCCCTCCTGGATTTTGTTCACTCTTATCTCATGCCAATTTGGTGTTGAACTTTAATTGACCAGATTCTTGTGTCTAAGCTTGAATAAACCTTCTGTTTTATACAAATAACTCAGAGTGGCAAGCATACCTTTCTCCTCCTATTTTCCTCACAGCAACAACCCTGTGAGTTGGTACGGGCTGAGAGAGAGGGTGACTGGCCGAACATCACCCAGCTGGCTTTCATGGCTAATGGCTACTCTTTCATGACTTTGAATCTTCTATGCTGTAACCTTGGTTCTGATTCTTTGTGCCTGACACCTTTCTTGGTGAGGAAATTGATAGACTAAATCTCAATGGATCATTTGCCCCCTCCCCCCCATAACTCAAAGTCATTGAGTGAGAGAGGGGAGCATTCATCAAGTTGATCTTAAAAAAAGTTGGTTTCCAGTGAAGAATTATCAGTTCCATTTGCAACTCAACAATGGTTCACAGGGACTTTAAAACTATGGTTGAGCCCATTTGAAGGGGCAGTTTGGACAAAGTGATCTTAACATTTCAAGCATAATAAGTATTATTATTTTAATTACGAATGTCAACTATGTGTAATAGCCGTTCCTTATCTTTTCAATATGTAAAGTTACTTTACTTGCACAAAGTAAACAAACCTATAATATGCAACAGATCAGCGATTCTTTCTTTTCCACTAGCCAATCTTACTTCATAATACAGTTGTACTACTGAGCCAACCCAGACAATACATAATTTAGGCAACCAGCTGAACACTTTTGAAAGGTAACTTCAGGCTCAGCATGGTCAAGGCAGCTATTCAGGAAGATTATAGCTTCTCAGAGCACTATTGCATTTGCTGCCATAACCTCCTCATTCTAAACTTCCACAACTCAGCCTAGTAGAGCTAAGATAGCACTAAAGTAGCACTGTCTTCTTCATAGGAAAGATTCCACTGTAGCAAAATAATCCTTATTCTCCTCTACATTATCTGTTTTGACAGAATTGTAAAAGCAACAAATCTCAAAATCTCAACTTGCTATCATCTTTATTATCATCCATATCATCATCATCATCATTTCTGACTCCAATGAAAGCTTTTAATGTTCATTGAAAAAACAATTATCTTCTTTCCTTCCTTCCCTCCCTTTTCTCTTTCTCTCTCTCTCTCTCTCTCTTTCATTTTTTCTCCTGCCTGCAAGTGTCTTTTTTGAGCAGCATCTATCCTGTACCAAGCTGAAGAAGCAAGACAGACAAATATGCCAGGCATTTACCAGAAATTAACTAAAGTGTTCTGGTGTGGTCTAAAGATTCTTAGATATGAAGCAACATAGAACCAGCCTGGAACTGTTTGCACCCAACATCCTGACCTCTCTCCAAACACTGAAACATTTATAAGTTCCACTTTGATCACTGATCCAAGATTTTTATCTCTGGGTTATCCAAATGGGTCATTCTGTTCTTTGCCCCTCAGAAATATCAGCAGCGGACAGTGTAAAAACAACATAGGAACACAGATGTAATCAACGACTAAACATTTTTATTTAAAAGAAAAATAAATACTGCAGAAACAATAACCAAACATACAAAGTGACCAACATTTGTTAAAAAGTGATGTTCCGCTGAAACAGCTATCTTATTTCTCATTTTACAATACTTAAATATGGAAAGCACTTGCCAGCTTTTGTGTGTGGGTTTTGTTTGTTTTAATACTGCCTTAAGCATACCATTGCATCGATTGAAAGCGTTATCACGGTGGCCATAGATCTGGACCTTTCATGTGGAATACTTCAAAAATGAAGCATTGGAGAAAATGCTGACTTTGGGCAAGCCAGAGAGACATCTGCAAACTATTTTTGAGATTGGCTTAGTGGATGTAACAATAGTCATCAGTCAGTGAACAGGAATTTGACAGAATCTGGGTCACCCAAGAAATGTTTAATGATTGCTGTCTGGATTTGCTTGCATTAGACCTTCAGGATTAATGCAATATCCTGTTTCCACATGGGACCTGTTAAGGCTCCACCATTCTTTGGGTTCCTCCTTCCCATTTCCTCAGAGTGCTCATTACAAGTAAACAGAAATGTGTAATAAGAGACGGTCATCCATATGCAACCAGTTCTCTCTCTCTCTCTCTCACTCTCTCTCTGAGATACATGTTAATGGAGGTAATTGGAGAAGTTGGCACATGTGCTAGCTTAAACAGAAAATCACCAAGACAGAACTGTAGAAAAGATCATATAGCAAAACAGCACTTACTCTCTTACACACAGTGCTGTGGTTGGTCTCCTTCACACTAAAGGAGCTGATTAGGAGGGCAGTAAGACTAGCTCCTTTTAACTAACTCTTAGCACCATTTGTTGGACACTGCCCTTCCACCTATGCAATTCCTGTTGCATACAACTCCTGAAGAAGCCATCGAAATTCAACTGAATTTTCAGCCCATTATCCAAAATGATGGTTAAGCATGAAGGGAAGGACGTTGTATCCAAGATCTGCTCTGAAAAAGAGATTCTTAAAACTCTCTTCCTTATCCATCCGTGTTTTTAGAATAAGAGCTTCTGAACAATCTGAAAAAAAGTGTTTAATTTCTTCTTTCACTAGTCCTCTCACACAACACATATTTTTAAAGTCTAAGACCATTCTCTTCCAGAATAACTCTTCCTATTTTTGAGGTTCAACTAAAAGGCAAAGATATATTCTTTGGGGGAAAAAAAACTAAAACTGCATCACAAGGCCAAAATTCACAATGAAAGGAGTAGGAAAATCTTGACTTTAGATCTGAGAGTATAGTTTAGAATGCAGTCAGAATCAAAGCTGGTATTTAAAATAGACTGAAAATAAGCTTCCTCCAGAACATCATTTCCTTGGGTGCTACTTAATCCTTTAGCCATGTTATCACATTCAAATAGCTTAATTCATATTTGGTATTTCATCCAAGTAGCTTCAACAACCTTTCAAGATCCATCTTCTTTTCCCACTGATTCCCTACATACTGACCCCTCAAGTACAGTTCTTGTCTACTAAGGGGAAACTGTGGCCTTTAAGCATTGGCATGCCCACACAATAGGCCATTTTCACTGGGTACTTCTTGTTGAGTTGTCATCTATCCCCCAAAACACATGGTCCTTGGCCATCCTGAGTGAGAAACTTGAGTCTTCACATCACTGTACAGCTCTTTGCTTTGTCCTTCCGCAGGTCTGTGGTGACTGTGGTGAGTTCTGGCCGGCCTGGCATGTGTGAAATTCGTTTCGTTGCCCGCTGCGACTTGTTACGCTTAACATTTTTATTAGTTTTGTTCACACAGGCTAAGGTCGCCACATGAAAAATGTCTCGTACGCTGTTTTCGGACTGCAAGGCTGAGCATTCAATATAAGTGGCTGCTCCAATCTGTTTGGCCATGTTGGCACCCTAGGAAGAAAGACAAAGGAGAGGCAGATATTAGCTCTCAATAAAAGTTGGTTCAAATGTAAACAAAATCATATTTGCTTTTGTATGCTACTTTTATAGTGAGCATTTAGGCAAATAAAAACAAACTTCTACACCTGGATATCATTCAGATGTGTTAGGGCTACAATTCATAGAATCTCAGTGGGCAAAACTTTAATCTCAATGAATTTGGAGGACATTCAACCAATAAAGGCTGATTCTAGGTCTTATTGTCCACATCACAGCCTTAAATGATCTTTGACAGGAATTTAGACAGTGAAACCTTTAAGTAATTTGATGGTCTAACAACAACCACAATTTTTAAGAAGCTCTTAGTGAATCACACCCATTTCAAGAGAACCGGTATGGAGAAGTAACAGGCTCAGATGATAGGCAGCAATCATCAGGTCCTAAATTCCAGTTCAATGTCTGAACATTTCATGTTCCTATCATCAGTCCTACACTGAAGTGCCTGTGTGTCCTCTCTTAGCACAGCTTATGGAATGGATTAAATATGACTTGTAACAAGTAATAGTGAGGGACAAAATATCTAAAGGCTCCTAGCACAATACACAGATCCAACACAGCAGACAAGACACATTTTCCTTTCCAAGCTGAGCAAATTGCTTTAACTTCTGCGGTACAGACCACTCGTTATGTAGCAACTAATGTAGGCTTTTGGGTTTGGGCTGTCTGCTACCTTTACCCTTAAATACACAGTTGAATAGTTCAGCTAGTTTAGATTATGACCTACAGCTGTTGACTTTAAAAACCCAACTGGCTTCAAAAGATGAAGCAAGCCATCCAAATGTGGTGAAGTGAAGCCACTTTCTCTCTGTTCTCTTAAAGGAATAGGGTAGAGCTTGAGCTAAGATTCTGGATAGCAGATGGCATCTTCTTCCATTGCTAGTCAAGACTGTTAAAATTTGACTCTAAAATCACCCATACATGCTTCAACATAGAAATGTCTACTATTATACAATGTATGCAAAGAACAGGGTTTTCTAGAAACCCTCAACTTTCACTAAGCCAACGATTAATAAACAAGCTATATGCTGTTTATCATTCACATTCATATTATTCCTCTGAACCATTTAGTGTCCTAAAGCATCAGGGAGGGATACAGGCCACTTAAAACTGAAAGAAAAACAAACATTTCACTTTCCTGTTGCGGCAACTAATACTTATTTGCTCAGCCTGGACAGGGAAAAAATGTTGTCCAACTAGAACATAGAACAGTTTGCAAATTTCGGCTGTACAAATACGAGTCTCGCTACTGACGTTAGGAAATGTCTCAGTGTACTTTGTCACTGGAGAACTTCATGCCTAATGGAAATGATCTGGAAGACATTCAGTAACCAAAGGTTGTTGATTGCTTAGATAAAAAAAAGCTGGAACTTTGAGTTGACTCTCAGAAGCAAAGCTGGATTATTTTGTGCAAACACAAATGTTTATGGAGAAAAATAAATCAAGATGAATAAATGGCTTGTCTCATTGTAACTGAAGGGGCAACCAGATAACTTTTGGATTATTCGTGACAATCAATCTGCAGTGAGGAAGTTAAACTCACCAGCACTACATGGGAAGCCACAGAGAAGTATTTGTTTCATATGTTATTTTACAAAGCTCCAATTTGGCACCCACAAAATTGTAGTCCTCAAAGCCATAGAATTGTGGTCATGCTGTAAACCAATAAAGCCCTGATTTAAAGCCACATGAGTTTGGTTTGAAACTACTATCAAGTTCAACCCACCTCTATGATTAAAAAAAAGACCCTTTCCTCATTTTATTATAGTATTCATCCATGTTGTAGGTGTGTGTTTGTATAGATTCTGCATAGGAATAAATTTGTTCATAAGACTTAATCGCAGCTTGATAAAGTTTAGGAAGCAAGCAATGTGTAAACAAAAAATCCTGATCATTTTCTGGATAATTCAAGTTGAACTAATTCCTGTGTCTTCAGGACAAAAATGGTTTCATCAATAACTATTTTTTTAAATAGAGATATAATGATATAATGATATAATCTATGTTATTGTTTTACTTCTCTTTTTTTAGCAGGTATCTTTAAATACCACCTTTGAGATGTAAACTTTATTGAGGGGAAGGGAAAATGCCAAAATTTCACGTGACGTTTTGCGAAAATATCGTCCTTGTAACAATATTGGCAAGATCTCATCAGATGTGATAGACCTAAAAAGATTGACAAATATCTTGAATCTTCTAGGAATTGAAGAAACTGAAGACTGGAAGGGAAATATGTTGTTTTCCAGACATAGCTCAACTGGAACTCCAAACATCATCACCATCAGCCATCTGGCTATGGTTGATGTGATTTGGCGTTCAACAACAAATAGAAGTCCACATATTGTAAACCAGGTGTAGGCCAGCTGAAATCAGGTTTTCTTAAAAGTATAATTACTGTTTTCAATGCGGTTTGAAGCCATTTGCCTTGGGAAATGTTTTGGAAGTGGGTCATTTGTTTCTTGTGTTATATCACATTTAGGATGATGCAACTTTATAATAATATAAAAAAGCCCTGTGTCATCTTCATGGGGGAGAAGGGTTATAATTCTCAGTTTGAGATATTAAACACACTCCCTACTTTTTTGCTTCTTTAAAGAAAAATGGTCATTTCTGCCATTGCTTATCATGACAAAAGGAAATACACATTCAGTTCACTCTTTCCACAAAGGGAGGAGAACATTTTAAAGCCAGATGGATTCCTGCCCAGTTTAGCTATGCAGCTTGAGCAACACAGAAGAGGGAGGGGACACAAAGCCTGCAGTTGTCGATAACATAGATTATACTCTGAGTTATCAAGGGTAGCAAACCCTATTCCTTTTGAAGAGGCTTCTGTTCACACAAAAGCTCTTCCATGAAGTTCTCAGTTATGAGTAATTGGATTCCAGTAGGATATGTTTAAACATATTTCTGCTATTGTACTTCCTTGATATACTGCAGGAGCCATAACTTGCTTTAAACACAACTTATGGAATAAGCGGCAATGGGTAGGTTCATATAAACCATAATGACAAGGTTTCAACTAACATGCTAATGAATGTTGTCATAGAATCATGCAATCATTCAAGCATAGACAATTCCTTTTATCTGAGCTTCACCATCTATGTAGCAATGCTAACATTGTTCAAGTAAGACCTTCCTACAAAAGATTCACGTTATCATGTCTTCTGGTCCAATGTGGAGCCTGTGTCACAGGACTGCCTTCCCTGAGTCAATCCATTTTGCTGAATGACTGGGCAACATTTCATTAGGAGCCTTTGAGCAATCTGCAGCTTAAATTTACTCTCCCCTCGGACTTTATTTGCAGCCCCCACCAGAATGAATGGGACCAAAATTGTAGAGTTTCATTTGTGCTTGGGGGAAGTCTTTAAAGGACAACAGGGGTCCAGATGCATGTCTGTTGCCCCAGACAGAACTCAAAGAAAATGTGTAGTTGCCCAAATGAAAAAGACTGTCCACTATTACACTGATAGTTCAGATTTCAGTTAACGGCAGCCCTATATGGACACACTACAAATTGGACCTGGGATCTCTTATATGCAGGGTGAGCTCTGCAAGCAAGCAAGACCCTACGAGAACCATGAGTTAATAATTCACATTTTCTGGTTTCAAGAAATTCAACACAAGTTCCTAGTGGCTGTAGTAATCATGAATGATGGGTCAGTGTAACGTATATGTCATTACTAGATAAATAGTGATGGAAAGCATCAATAGAAGAGTCTACAAGTAAGAAGCAAAATATGGAATCTTCAGAATTTACCTGATCATATGACACTGGCGTCTGTCTGTGATTGGACAACTCTACTAGCGTACTAACATCTGTGCGCAGATCAGACTTGCAGCCAACCAAAAGCATTTTGGTGTTAGGGCAAAATTCTTGAATTTCTCCTTTCCACTGTAAAAAAAGAAAAGAAAGAAAGACATTCTTAATCTTGCAATGTCATAAGAACAAAGTAGAGTATCTTGCTTCACTGAGAAGTTTGAAATGTTAATCCCTATCGAGATTAGCTGTATATTTGAAGTGCTATGTAACAGTAAAGCATTCAATTAAAGTATTAGTGTTGGATTGTAATCTTACACGCCCTAATCTGTGAGTAAAATCAATCATAAATAATAAAACTTTTTTTTCCTGAGTAAATATGCATAGGATTGTAAGATTCAGTTCCATTCTGGGCTCAAATCCTAAATATCTGCCTTGTGACATTAGGAAGCACACTGAATCATTTGTGCATCATTTACATCATCTGCATTTGCAGATGCCTATCATTTAAATCCTTTTCTTCCAGTCAAATTTATATGAATGTTTAAGTCCATATGGACTAGATTTCAATAACTTCCCCACCCCGCAGGCTGAGGTTCTCAACTGCAGCTATATAATGAATTGCAGGATTACTAAAGTCTATGGCCTCTATGTGGCTCCAGTAGCATCTGTGGGAGGGGATAAAGGTTAAGAAAATCAAGAGTGGTCACAGCATGGGGAACAAAGTCCTGTCCCCTTGGTACAATGTATGGAAAAAGGGTGGAGCTTTGATTTATTTTTTTATTCAATTCATATGCCATCCATCTCATTATCTTGACTGACTCTGGATGGCCTACAATAGCATAATATTGCTTTGCCAAGACCTCAATTTCAACTTTTTTTTTAAACCACAGATGCTGATGTGTGAACCTAATATCTTTTTCTTCTTATCCTCTTCCTCCTTTCCCTCCTTCCCCCCTCCATGTAAAATCTCCCAACCATGCACAATGCCAAATAACAGCAGATGGCTGTAAAACAAATAGGTATATTAAACCTCTTATAGGTCTAGAACAGTTTTTTTTTTAAACTCAAGAGAAGTTTAAAAAAACCTTTAAAAGTTTTTTTAAACTTCTAAACTTGAGAGAAGTGGACTGAAAATTCTAAGGCAGATCTGTATGATGACATCATTATATTTCTTTCTTTTGCCCTACCTTCCCAAGATTAAAAATTTGCATCAATCCCTGGATTAGATCTGATGTGGTCTCAGCCAAGTGCGATTGTGCTGTTTTGTTGGGAGAACAAGTAAACCATTATACTGAAATGGGAATTTTATTTTCCTAACCTTTACCCCAGGAAGAAAAGTGAAGGATGGCAATAGACTGTATCATGTGGTGAAAATCTTTAGATTGGCAGGAGGTTAGAGACCATACATGGGTGTTAGAGAGAAGGAGAGAACATTGAGAATAAATCTATAATATCTTCTATATACATATATCCAATAGCAGAGAATTATATTCAGGCCTGAACTATGAAGTCTTTGGTACTTACTGTACCTGAAAATCTCCAGTGTAACTTTGGTGCTATAAACAGAAAGCAAATACCACACCTACTAGCACTGATAATGTTTTCTAGTTGGATAATGTAATGTCTACAAGCAAACAACCAAGTTCAGAGACCACCAAGGGCTCTACATACACACACAGTAGACAGAGATGTGTATGTCATTTGCATCTATATCTATATATTTTTACATATACAACACTATCACCACTCACCACTGTGTTTCAATACAAAAGAGTTGTCTCTTATGGTTTGCCAAAGATCAGAAGCCATCTTAAGGAGAATGGGAGTTTTTGGCCTGCCAGGACCTGTCTTAACATTTCTGTAGTATGGCTAATTTTAAACCCATCCAACTCCAGAAGGATGAGGAGGAAAGGCTGGCATCTCGTTCAGCATCCCCTGCAGATAGCTCAGCTGCCCGGTTTCTGAGTCATCACATCAACCGACACCCCAGATCTAATCAAGGGAGTTTCTGAGAACAAGTTTCAGCTGCTCCCTAAATTTCATCTACTGTAATCATTAAACTGTGGTCTTAACCTGGGCCGTGCGCACACACACAGTCTGTGCAGTGCGAAAACTGACTGGCTTTTTAATATAAAGCAGCTTAGCAGCAAGCTTAGGTGTATATTTTCTCCCACTGCAGAAGACGGAATGTGTTAAATCAGCAGCAATTCTAGAAATGGGCTACATTACAAAAATGTGTATCAGCAATGCAGTAGAGAGAAAAAAATGCAATCTGATTTAGTCACAATTAACCACAGAACACAACTGAAAACTGAATTGTATACAAGGTCTGGACAGTTGTTCTTTTAATACATATAGAAGATCATATGTGTGTTCCTCTACTTCTCCCTACAGCTGAAGGTTTGTTTAAGACTAAGGCATACTTAATATCCATGAATATATTGCTTTTTTTCAAATCCTCCAGTTCCTGGGATTCCTACCTACCCTGTTTCCCCGAAAGTAAGACATCCTCCGAAAATAAGATCTACTTACAGTTTTGCCTCTCACTGAAATATAAGGCATTCCACGAAAATAAGATCTCCCCAATAATAAGGTCTTGGACTTCCGGTTCTGGGCGGCCTTGGTGGAAAAATAACACATCCCCTGAAAATAAGACCTAGCGCATCTTTGTGTGCAAAAATTAATATAAGACAGTGTCTTATTTTTGGGGAAACACAATAGCAGCAGAAACTTCCTTCCACTGAGCTAGAGCAAGGAAACCCATGATAAACTGCTTCTATTATCTGATGGCAGGATCAGGCTGGCTATTTTGAAAATTAGGCCAATACAGTTTCTATCTGTCCAATAGAATATTAGCACTAATATTAGAAACTCATTGGCAGGATATTACCATATAAACAAATCTGACAGGCCGCTTAGCACCATGATACTACCACCTGGGTTTAAATTTTTTGAATTGGTTGGGACACAGAAAGAACAGGAAGAAAAACATTTTAAAAATTGAGCAAACATAAGAAGATCAGACAATGCAGTAGACAGGAAGGGAAAAGATGTAACTGTATTCAAAAACACAAACTTCATTTTACTTTTAAAAAATTCAAAAATGTACCCCATTTTTTAAAATAATAATTGACAATGTCTTTTCTCTGATCAAAGATGTCAATTTGGTCATCTCAGCAAGTTTAATCATCTTCACCATAGATTCCTCTATGGTGGGTAAGGCTGAAATGTTTCACCTCTATGCATGTAACAATTCACTGCAGTTATCATATATAGAAAAAGTTCCATGACTTTTTTCCCCAACTGTCTATGAACTTTATCTGTGCCTCTGTGTCTTTCTCTTCCCAATCCAAAAGTTGTCAAAACTTGTATATAATTTTTCTCTAATATTTTCATCAGAATTCTTTGAAAAATCTCTAAATTCAGACAAAATTATTTCTCCCTCAATTCCAGTGGAGCCAAATTATCCAGTTCTCTCTTCAATTTTGTCAATAACTTCTGACTTATGATCAAAATTTCTACTCTATCATTAACTTGTCTTAGATCTCCAGATACTTACTTTACAGAGATCTCCTTTTTTAAACTTATTCTTTATCTCCTATGAAGTAGCCGTTGATCGGGTTCGAAGAACGAGGCAGGGAGACTCTTTTAGGTAGCTTTATTAGCAATGGTGACCCAAGCAGTAACAGTTCTAAACTGCCCTCGCAGGGCTATTTATAGTGCATTTGAAAATACAACGTAACCAATCCCGGATCGGGGATTTCCCGTCCAGGGAATCCCCGCCCAGATCTTTATATGGATCTAACACCCCTTCCCTCCCAGCAAGCTGTTCGCCCGCCTATTTGCATACGTGATCATGCAAATAGGCGGGGGGGTTAAGGCCCGCCCAGACCTGTGCACTTCAGTCGGCGGGGCGTCGGCAGCGGAGGTAGGCGTGCTCCTGTGTCTCTCTCTGAGGCAATGGGAGGCTCCTGGACGCGGCCTTTTCCCGCGCTGGTGCTGATTCTTCGGCTTAGGGTTCGGGTTCCTCAGCTTCCAGTAAGTACCCGGCGTCGTTCCCGCTGTCGGCACCTATGGGGGGGGAGTCCCTAGCATTAGATTTGGCCGGTGGCGGTGGTGAGTCCCCTCGTAGGCCGTGTTGCGTAGGTTGCCTCTGGAGCTAGTCAATGTGCCGCCTCCATTCCCTCCCGTCCCCCAATGTCACTAAGTAAGATTGGGGGCCGGTTGCCCTAACTATTTCCCCTTCCCTCCAACGGGGACCGCTGGCCAAGTTTAGGGCAAACACCGGGTCTCCCGGGTTAAATGTGCGGAATGTTGGGGTGCGGGGTTGTTCGACTGTGGGGGCGTAGCACGGATTCAGTCTATCCAAGACTGACCTAAGCTTACGCCCCATCAGGAGTTCTGCTGGGCTTTTCCCAGTGGTTCGGCAGGGGGTGACGTGCTGCCAGAAGAGCCAATGCCTCTTTGTCCAGCTGGCTATAATTTCTCTCCGGTTTAGTTAACGTCTGGGAGTAAAATGCTATTGGGATTTCCTTTCCGCTGGGGAGGTTATGGCTGAGTACTGCCCCCACCCCGAAAGGTGAGGCATCACAAGTGAGACACACTGACAGGGTTGTGTTATATGTCATGAGGAAAGTGTCCTCAGAGAGCAGGTCTTTGACCGCCTGGAAGACCTTGACTTCTTTTGGTCCCCATGATCAAGGTGTCTTGCTACCCAAGAGCTTATGCAGTGGTTCTGCCACTGTGGCCTATCCTTTAAGGAAGGAATTGAAAAAATTTAGCAGGCCCAGGAATGCCTGCAATTGTGTTTTATTCTGTGGTGTGGGGGCTTCTCTGATGGCCCTGACC
>JANHFO010008150.1:31803-56137 GCA_032468095.1 Pareas carinatus | reverse complement strand
AAGCTCGAAATAGATCTATCCTAGTCTTCCTTGAATTTATTTATGTGCCAGCACAAAAATATATAACACAATATAAACAAAAAGACAACATAAAAATTACTGGCTTTCTAAACCTGATTATTCATGAGATTGGATTGAAGGATGGAAAAAGGAGACATTTGCCTCCTTGGCGATGTTTCGGTGAGGTCTTACTCACCATTTTCAGGCTGGTGCTCCCGGCCTGTTCCAATTTGAGCCTGTTCCAATTTGTGCTCAAATTGGAACACACACAAACACACACGGGTTTCCACTGGGCATCTGACAGGTGATTGCCATTTGCAACTTCACTGCAAACTTCTGACCAAGTCAATAGGGAAGCTGGTAGGAGGTCACAAATGGCAATCACGTGACCACTAGAGACTGCAACCGCATGAGATTCACTTAATACCGCAACTGGGACTGCCACAACTGTCGTCACAAGTGGGTTCAATCATGTGACAATGGACTTTAATTGATGGAGTAGCTGCTTCCAGTTACCATAGGTTAAGCCAAGACTTTGAATTGTAAAGCTCTATGCACTTCCACCTTTAGCTTGTCACAACTTGTGACCTGATAATGCAACCACCAGAAAACTCAATAAACATCTCATTTATGCTTCCTGCCTAAAACTGGTATCATCTAGCCAGAGACAACATCTACAAAAAAGAGAAAAACTCTCTAGGATCAAAGCCATCATTTACTTAGCTTAGCATTCCATCTCCAAAGAGTGGGCAAGAAGAAGCTATGTATTTGGCCACCACAAGGACACAAAGACAATAGGACCTTCCTGCTGAAGCTCGGCCATTGACAATATACATGATAACACTGATAGAATTATCAGGCTACCCACAGCTTTGCGGGTCACCAGATATGCAGCAAGGGTATAACTAAGTCCCTGCACCAAGCAGTTATCTGGCCACAGTCGCCAAAAGTCTAGCCTGCTGTGTAAATATTAATTATCTGTAGCGTCACTTTCATCATATATCAGTAAAATAATCTTTTTCAGAGCACCCACAGTTTAATGACCTGCTCTAATCTATGATGGGTCATTAAGAGGAACATGGTCTTCTGGAATGCAGAATTCCATGTTGTCTCCAGCCACACTGTCTTTGCAAGCAGCTCCCATTAAACTTAAAAAGTCTGCTGGAACAGTCAGTTTCTTGAAGAAGTCAATGGCTTAAGTATTTTTAAATGGTTGAGTGGTCTCTCTCCCAGCAATCTGAAGAATTCAACTGCATTCTTAAAAACACATTTTATTCCTACTTATCATTGACCTGTCACAAAACGGTGCAGGAAAAAATACCAGCAGGATAATCTCTTCCATACCTCTCTCTCAGACTCTTTTCTTTTTTAAAAAAAATAACAATAAGCATATGGTGTCTACTGCATATGTTCCATCCTCACCAGGCTAGATTTTATTTCCTAATGGTCAAAAAAAAGGATCCTTATTTTTTCTGATTCTTTTTTTGTATAGCACACCCTAGGACTTTTGAGAACCAGCCAAATCTTAGCAGGGATGGTGCCATGCTGATTACCAAGGGGTCTTTTCTCTTGGCAAACATTCTCTATCAACGTACTGGATAGTTGGCTGCATGCTGTTTGCTGGAAGAGGACACACACACATCTGGGGGTCAGCTTGCCTTTGGCTTTGGGAAACTAGCAATATTTTAAGTCTGCAGCATGCTACAGATGAGTTAGGGGTAGGAAATCATAACTTAGCGGGATAGAGAGCTCTCCAAAATGCCACCTCCCCAATAAAACATCTCCTGCTGTTTCAGGGTGTTTAAGGTAAACAGCAAAAGGAACTCATCAGGGGAGGGGAAAGGCCAGCTGCACCAGAAGGAAGGAATTTGAGGAATGCTGCTTTTGAAGGAAACAGGAACATATGGAGCAAAGTCCTGGCCAGGAAAAGCTGATCTGCAATTTCCTTTCAAGTTTAATTTTGGACCCACATGTTGATTGGAGAAGGCTGCTCCTAGGCTAATATAAGGCACCTCTCCCATTCGAAGAATCAAATGCTCAACATGTTATTTAAAGTTCTAGAGGAAGAAGGGATTTCCTTGTATTTTTGGCACATGTCCCAATTCCATGAGCCCTCATTCAAAGAGAGCACACAATGAGGACAGTTGATGGCACGATTTTCTCATCATTTATGTAGTATTATTCCAGGCTTTTGGATTAGGAAATTAGTCGCATCACCTCAAAAGAGAAACATATGAAGTCGGGCATCTCAAAAGTATTCTTTTATATAATGTGCATTGGCAGTGGCAACAGCAGAGCTAACTTTTATACAGGAACAATAAACCCGAAGTATCTCACTGGTGCTTCACTAACTCCTGCTGGAACCTGGCAACATGGTCAAACATGTCATAGGCAGAACAGTTACTACTGCAATAGAGTTGCTAGAGAGCAAAATGTGATCACATCTGCACCTTTCCCAAACCTTGAGTCTCAGGTGCAACTTCTAGAGCAGGAGTATCAAGCACAAGGCCCGTGGGCCAGATCTGGCCTGCCGCCTCCTTGGATCTCGCTGATGGTGGTGGGGGCAGCGGTCACTGAAATTGAGTTTGACACCCCTATTCTAGAGTGTCTTATCCCAAACTTGAATGTGATCCAGATGTATTGACAAATCCTAGAATTCTCAGGAATGATCAAGCTGGCCAAAGAATTCATTTCTGGAGAAGAAAGTCTATGCTAAAGTAACTCCAAAGTACAGTACAGTTCATAATGTGATAGAAAGGAGGAACCATTAATCATTTGTGGAATAATGCATTGATTTAAGCTTAAGCATAAACAGTAAGACTGACTACTCTCGTTCCTCTCTAGGTATATTCTCTGATGTCAAAGTTAAAATATCACACAAACACACAGATGTTATTTACTCTCGGAGGATACAAATTGTCTTAAATCAAGTAAGATTATTTATCCATCTAAACCAACATAACTAACCCTGCTTAGCACAATTTTACCAAGAACATCTTGCCAAGTTCTTTCCCATAATATGCCACCATACCCTTTTCCCTGGGGTATGAAAGCTGAAATCTTTTGCAATTAAGCTGTACTGACCCTACTTTTAAGACAAAAGATGTTCTTGTCCGACTCTTCCTGAGATTACCCATCAGACACCTACAATTGACATGCTACAGATGCTTGTATTATATTCGGATGTACTATCAAGGCATGGTTTCTTGTGGTGAGGTTAGTCTCTAAGTGGGCTCTCGTGTCTGTTGTTCAGGAGTGCAGTTGCAAGAAGTTTATGTTGACCTTTCCTGAGCAACAACCAGAAAGGAAGATGATCACTCTTTGCTCCTACCAGAGCTTTCTCTCAAGAAAAAGACATAAACTCTTGGATTTGGCCATTATAATCTTCTTTGCGCATGTTTAAAGGACAATGTCATTCATCCCACTGGACCTCTCCTGATAAAAGAACAGGCAGCCTTTAAGCAACATATCTAAAACTCAATATTAGATATATTTTTTGCCAAGAACGCCATGGATTTGCAACCATTAATTAGCTGGCCGAAATCTAAATTATGCTTTTATGGCACACATACAGTCATCAACTAAAGAATGTAACAATGATCACATATTTTTAAGCCGGTATTCCAACCACATTGTTCTCTCAAGTGCAACTCACTGATAGCCAGATATTATACTCTTATCATCATGCTATATAACCTCGACTAACTTCTGGGAACTGTGCAAATTTTAATTTCCAACCTACAGCTATTGTGTAGCTCTTAGCATTGTGTAGCTCTTAGCATGGGTGCCACCTTCTCTTCTCATTTGAAGATTCTTCAGACAAGCACGGGCATGATAAACTCTTAACTTCTAAGGTTTATTAAATTTTGGACAGAGATATTACTTTCATAAGAGAAGAATGAAGGGCCTCGCCCCAAAAATATAATAACAATACTTTAGACACATACCTAAATGTTCAGTCATCATTCAGGAGATTTGCACGCCATATATGTACATGTATATGAGTGATATACTGATATGCCAGTCACGTTTTTTAATTATAAATTTGTTGAATCCGACGATAGAGGAAAACAATCTGGCATTCTTATCTGGGAAAATATGTGAGGGAATGATTGAGGAATGTTACTGTATGATGGAGTACGCAGTTACAGTACACTTCTCAAGAAATGTATTTTTTGGCTTCTTTCAAAAGCCATCCTTTATCTTTTCTCAAGTTAAGGCAGCAGTTAGGAACAAAAGCATCAAGATGAAATTCAATATGCCATTTTATCATTCCAACCTTTTTTTACTTAGAACAAAATCCTCAAAGCTGAGGAATCTTGAGAGTGTGTGCTAAATCTAAAAAGTCTCTTTTCAAGACAGCTCAATAGCAGTCTGTTCAATCTTTCCCCAAGCTGGTTTAAGAAAAGCTGAAACCCTGCCCAAAACACAGAAATGGCACAGATTGAGTGGATCGCTGGACATCTGATGAATATTTGGATTCAGAATTTATTATATCAATGAAGTTCATGGGGATTAGGAATCTGCCTTCAGTGTTGATACTGTCTTTTGATGTCAAAGTTTACTGCTGTGAAGTGACATTCTATGTCAAGCTTGTCTCCCTAACACATTTGCTTGTCTCAGTAACCATTTGGAAGGGGTGGGGGTTGCTCTAGACAAGAAACACTCTCTCCAATCTATACCATACTCTGTAGACTACCTATTACAACACAACAAACCAACTACTTACTACAACAAGGAGCACAAAGTAAGGGTAGAGAAATCTCTGGCCTTGCAGGTAACCTAAAACCTCTATCATTTCTCACCATTGTCTGTGTGTTTTGTGACTAGTGGAAATTATAGTTCAACAACATTTGAAATGACCTCTTTCTTCTTCCATGCTAGAGCTAGCTAGCTTTATGAAGGTATGAAAGGTAAATTAAAATTAAAAAGAGTCTTTGTAAGTGATAGAAGAGCCCTGGTGGCGCAGTGGTTAGAATGTAGTATTGCAGGCTAATTCTGATGACTGCCAGAAGTTCGATTCTCACTGGCTCAAGGTTGACTCAGCCTTCCATCCTTCCAAGGTGAATAAAATTAGGACCCAAGTTGTTGAGGGCAATATGCTGACTTAGAGAGTGCTGTAAATCACTATGAAGCAGTATATAAATCTAAGTGCTATTGCTATTATTTGGTCTCTTGTTATTCTGTTTTGTTGAGATCAAGAATGCATGTCAAAACTTTGTATGTATTAAACTAAAATGGACTTTAAGCAAATCATGGTCGGAAATGCATTTGGTTATATAATTGTGTCGTGTCTGCTTATATGAAGACAAGGCGAAAGAAGAAGAGCTACTTTTTCCCGCAGATATTGGGTTTTTAGAAGAGAATGACGTGAAATAGGGCTTCAATATTAGCCCAAAAAAGTTTGCATCTCGACTATTGAAAAAAATAGCATTTTGTGTTAAAAAGTAGTAATTTTTGAAGCCACCCCAGAGCTCATGAAAATAACAAAGAAATGTTTCAGAAATTATCAAACAAAGTGGAAAACAAAGCAGAAAAAGTGAGAGGAGTTTACAAAACTACTAGAATTGGTTTTATTCATATAACTGTCCAGATTCTATTTGCTTTCTACCTATTAAAAATTAGTACATTTAGTGACAGTTCCAAGTAAAGGCCAGATTTTCCAACAAGGAAAGGGCTAAAAATTATTTTTTTGGGTTCTACTTCCCAGGTGCTCTTGAAAGAATTTTTGACAATAGCCAAATTTTTAACTCTGACTATAAAACAATGGCTTCAGTAATACATCAACGAGCTAGAGTTTTCAATGTATTCTGTAATATTTATCAATTATTTTATCTGTTAAACTGTTTTATCTAATGCCAAATTTTAGATCCCAGTTGTACTTTGCTATTTGGATCTTTTGGTCATAGATAAAGTTATTACTTGAACAGATTCTGATAGTGAAGTTATCCATAAAGGGGAGGGAGACAAGGAAATGTGTCATAGCATCACAGTACAAATTCTGTTCTTCGTGTATCTGCATGCCACATTGCAACACAAATACAAGAGAGCAGATCTTATGTCACAACATCACAACACACATTCCATAGGTTGGTATCCTTGTTATTAGGAAAGGACACTTAAGCTCCTCTAAGTCTAATCTATAGCTACCATCTTGATTTCACTTGTCAAACTGACATGGCTAAATGCAGGTTCTCTAGTTTCATTCCTAGCATTTTTCTCTCCGGTTTCCCTCCTTTGCACCTGATGAAAGTTTTCCTTGCTGCCTGATGAAGATTTCTAATCAACTTTCAAAATCTTATCTATCATTTTAGGACCATTGAAAAGTTGGTCTAATAAGTACAATAGCCATAGCACTTAGACTTATATACCACTTCACAGTGTTTTACAGCCATCTCTAAGTGGCTTACCAATGCCAGCATATTGCTTCCAACCATCTGGGTCTTCATTTTACTGACCTCAAAAGGATAGAAGGCTGAGTCAACCTTGAGCCTGTCAGGATCAAACGTCTGGCATTGGGCAGAGCTGACCTGCAATACTGTATTCTAACCACTGCACTACCCCAGCTAATTTTAAACACAAAATGTAAAATGAATATTAAGAACAGCAAAAAAAATGCCATTGCTATAGAAGCAGTGCCTGATAATATAACAATAACTTGTAATAATTGTTGACCACTTTTTTAAAATCAGAGATCTGCCACTGATCTAGGAACGAAAGGTTTACCCCTTACCCCCAGTACCACTTTCCTATGCCGAGTGGTTGCCAGTTTATATGCCTACCTCCCAGATGTCATACATGAAAAAGCTTTAAAAAACCCAATTAAGTTACCATGGTTGGCTTTTTAAAATCAATTTTAGCATGTATAACAATCTACTGTCCTGATTATTGCAAAAGAATCAGATGGTATTTACCATAGCCTTTTCAAGAAAGCAGGAAGAATTACCCAATTTGAGTTTATTAAGCTCTTTTTTTACGACAATGTAATAACATTTTGGAAGACTGGCAATCCACAATGATTAATATTTTATCTGGGAAACTAGTGGCTAATTGTTAAACTGATGAAAGACGAAGATGAAATATCCCCTGAAATTATATAACAGTTGCAAGCTACTCCAACATTTCAAAAGGCCACAGAACGCTTCAGAAGACAAATTACTTTGACTTAGGATAACTTCCTTGAGGCTTGATGGGAACTATTTATAGATAGTCCAACCTATCTAGGAAAACTATGTTTGAATTACTCTAATAAATATAAAAATCAATTAATCTGAAAGTTATCAAGGCCTTTGGTATGCCATGTTTTTCTTGTAATTAAATTTAATCAAAATTCACATATTAGCCACCTTCAGCGCCCTGTGATTTAGCACTGGGTAACCGTATAACCGTGAAATATGAATGCCTGAAAATAATTTGAATAAGAGATTATAAAACACATTTACTAGATGTGATAGGCTATTTAACATGAGGGGAAAAAACACAAGTAAACATACATATGGTTTTCACTGGATACACCTTTCAGGTGCTTTGAGTTCTTAATAAAATACAGCAAAACTAAGCTGCTAAAATGAGTTTATTTTCTATGGCAGCAAGCTGTATAATAAGACTGTAAACGAATAAATAATTTACTGCAAATTATTTTGCAGTAACTGCAACAGGGAAGAGAGTCATTTTTCCAATCTGACTTCATGTGCAATTTAGATTAATGAGACAATATTAGAACACTCTTCTAGGGAGGGTATTTTTGTCTGTGGAGTGTAAAATTAATATTTTAATACATTTTAATACATTTGACAGGTTATAAATTACAGGGTTGGTTTTTTCTTCTTTTTTGTGCCTTTGTATCATGGTGACTCCTCATAACTCTCTGGGCAAACCTTCCAAGATTTCGAAAGTGGTTTGTCCTTATTACTTTCCTAAGGTTGAGAAAAATAATGACAGACCCGAGACTACCCAACTGTGCCTCAGGTGGGACTAGAACTCATGGTCTCCTGGTTTCTAGTCTGATACCTTAACCATCACACCAAACTGGCTCTCACCTTACAACATATCAAAAGTCAAGATTGGCAGCATTAAGCTTCAGGGTTGTATGCAACTTCCAAGTCCACCTTTTGTGGGGGAGCTTCATCTGAGCAAGGAAGCCCAATTCTACCGACTTTTGAGTTGGAAAATAATGAGAACCTTAAGGTAAGACATAAAGGAGGCAGAAGATGGTTTAAAAATAAACAATAGTATTCCCATTAAAAGCCAAGGTCACCCACATGAGAGTAATGTGGGTCCACCAACTTTGCTGTTTTGGGTCACTCACTCCAAAATCATTTTATATATGATTTTACATGTTGCCTGCATCCTGTCAATTGGGGTTTGACTTGTTTGTGTGGCCCAATGGCTGGCATGCTACAGGTCAGGGGTTGGGGATCCCTGCTCTAAGGGGTTGCCCACCCTTGTCATAAACCGTCAGTTTGAGTCAGGAGCACATAATCAGAAGCTGGGTTCCACCTTGACGGGAAAAGAGAGTAGCCAAGCTGCCTGCTCATGGTATAGATGCTTCAAGCATCTTGGAGTACCAGCGCTGCCAGTTCCCTAATTTGCTAGATTTATGACATAAAAACACTGAAGGCTGGACTGCACTCTCTCACATTTAAAAATGAGATCTCGACTTTCAAGAAAATGGCTTTGAAATAACTTTTATTGGTTGCCACTTGAGCGATTGCAATCCCAGCAGGCCTAGGGGTAGATTAAAGCATAAAACATTCAAATGTTTACTCTACATGTTGATTTCTAAACCTTGGCGTGAAATTTAACCTCAAATGGATAGATTTGGACAAGCAGCAATTAACTGTTGTTAATTGAGGACACTGCTCATTCAGGAAGTTTCATCCCAAATGTACAGTGAAATCAAGTAGATCCATTCATTTAATGAGAACACAAGAGACTAAGAGTCATATTGAAATGTTTTGGGAGCCTCAACCAACATTTGAAGAATGAGTCCTACCCAAGTGGTATCATTAAATGTGAGACATTATTTTCTTGAATTGTGTTCAATTATACAGAGGACTAGTTCTGGTAGACATGCAGTGATAAAAATTCACTCCATTTTAGCAATTTACTTAGTTGTATACTCTAAATAAAGTACATAATGGAAGGTCACATTTTTTTCATGCATAAACTCATATTAACTTTGAGATTTCCCAATGGCAAAAATGTTCTTTTGTTCTTTTTAGTCTGCTTTGCCATCCTTTTGCCTCAATTATCATCCATAATCAAGCAAGTATTTCCTCTACATGCTTAACAGGGTTGATAAAGTAGCCCTGTAGGGGCTGGAGGTCAATTTCTTAGCTAGCCTACCCAATGATAAAGATGACAGTGAAAGTTGGATTCCCACTATGAGGATCAAAAATTGACTACTTCAGACCATTACTGGTATTTATTGCTATTCTGATATTTGAGATGTGTCTTACTCCAGCAGTTAGACTTTAGTGCAAAGTTTAGGCAGTTCAAACTAGGCCTAGATTTTTGACTCAGAGCCATGCTGCAATCCTACAATCTCTAGATGGGAATAAGTCTAGCAAACAGAACAATCCTTTCCTCTACAGTAGGCTTGCAAAAGATATGCTAATCCTTAACAAAGATGAGAAGGATAATATCAGACTAAAGTTTCTCTACCCAGTAATTCACAAGTGTGAGTAATACAGATGGGGATTACTTTTTTAAAGAGTTATAGCCCCTGCTTATTGAGCACCTGAGAATACCAGAGGGCAGCATAGACGAGATCATAGGACACAGATGAGCAAGAGAAGTCAACATACAGAAACATAATAATTAAGAATCAAGGCAATCTCCTGAAAGTTTTTGAAGTCTGTTTCATCATATCCTGTTGGAATTGGAAGGCTATGTTAGATTCATGCCAGGAAGAAATTATTCTATCTTGTTTAACAACATAAAAATGCTGTGATAATTAACCCAGTAAATGCCAAGGTTTCTTATAACTATAATTCTCTTTACCTCCAGCTAATAGAGCATCAGGCCAAGAATAGTGGGAACCACAACCAAAATATCTGAGCAGCTGATACTGGAGAACCAACTATAACTCCAAGAATAACCAATATATGTCAAGGACCTCCTAATCTGAAGTGGTTGATTTAGATTTAGAATAAGGCCCATTGGGTTCAATGGAATTTAATTCTTAGTCATTAAGTTTAAAAACAAAATGTTTCTACAGACTACTCTAAACATGTACGGTAGTACCCAACTTTGAATAAAAGCATACGTTCTGAGATTTTTGTGTTAATTTTCCTTCACTACATTTCTCCATTTCATGCTTGTTCTCCTGCTATGGAGTAGAAGTAGACAATTTAATTTTGTTCTATCACAGTGGAGCGACAAAAGCAACAGACATTCCTCTGTAGGGGGAGGAGGAAAGAGAAAGGGAATAAGAGCTGTGGGCCTCCCAGCTGTCAGCCACATCTGGAAGCATGCATTCCAATGATGCCAACAGCAGTAATGTGCTGTGAAGATTGCTAAAGCAGAAAGAACTTAATTGTGGTGTCTTCAAAAGAGCTGTAGAAATGGTTGCCTAATGTGCAAGACAGGCAGACTTGCCATTGGGGCCTTCTATGAACGTCCTTTCCCCATAGGACAGCCCTTTGTGCCACAACGTGATTTCATAATGTTTGCTTCCTGCAATTGGCAGACAAACATTTGTTCCAATACTTAAAAGTGTTTTTAAAACCAGAAAGAGCTTTGTACTTTGTATTAGACTGTAAAACAGCAATTCTTTGGGTTTCTTTGCCTTGAAAGAATGCTAGCCCACTGGGTGGTCTTACACATACCAGGCTTAAGGCAATACAGGAAAGAGTTTAGATTTTCTTGCCATTCATTCTTGTCTTCCTGCACACTTCTTTGTCTCCCAGTCCTTGTCTTCTTCAGTAGCATGTTTTTTTAATCATCATAAATGACAATGAGCTAGAAAAAGTGCATTTGTTTTGTATGAAGGCTTTTATAGCCCTTCATCTCACTTGTTTGATTTATATATATAATCAGTCAGAAGAGGGAGTGAAAGAGAAGTAACATTCCTTGTGCACTTAGCAGAGGCTTCTAAGATACTCTGCTAACATGTCAGTTGCATATAAATTTAATAAATACTGAAAGGAACAGATTCCAGCATTTCCAGGTGGCTGGCCATCCCAGGGACTCTAGGATTTGCAGTGGTTCTTAAAAGTACAAAATCCAGTTATTTCTGTTAGAAGATAATTTTGCCTTATGTAAATCCTGAGGGGCATCAGTGTATCTGTGTGCATATCCTTGCACAGTTCATTGCAAAGCTCCTTACAGATTGGGTCTGAAGGTTTGAAGGAAGTTAGAAATATGCTCCATATTTACATGAAATATAATCATTTTAGGCAGAGGCCCATGATGGAACAATATCTATCTTTATCTCTCTATCTCTATTTCTCTTTTTATCTCTTTATCTCACTATCTCTCTATCTATCATCACCAGAACAGATTATTCTCTGTACACAACTGTATAAATCTCAGACTGACTCACAGTCGTTCAGAAATGATCCAGGTTACGCTTTTTCTATAATTTCTACCACCCTCTCAATGTTATTGCCCTAGGACAGAACATGGCTTGAGATGACAGTATCTACAAACCTAGCATTAAATCACAGGATGGCCTGGCGGAAAGGCAAAAAGACTCAAGAGGATGATTTATGAGGCAGAAAATTCATTTGGAAGACTGCAAGACAATCTGGTGCACAGCAGAAGGGCGAGTGGGGGGGACAGTAAAGATTTCCAGTGATGTAATTTAGCAAGGTGGAAGGCAGGGGAAGCAAGAACAATCATGCAGGAGTAAGTACGAACACTGGATGCTAGAGGTCCATGGTTCAAGCTCGCGTATCCCCATGTAAGATGGAATTGACTCTCTTTGAAAATCACAGGATTAGTCAATTCATATTATATAAGCTACGTTGACCTGTCTTGCTAGAAAGCAACTAGACTTGGCACACAAGACTTCAGGATTGCTGGGCTGACTTTACTTTTTAGCAGAAACTAATGGAGGATTAGGAAGAAGCCAACCTGAAGAGTGCTGGAACCCAACACTCGGGCAACCCTGAGCAATGATTCAGAGTTGGCTAATTCTTCCACAAAGAATTAGGATCACAATCCTTGTGATCTCCTGACTTAAAACATATCACCATAAGACCTCACAAAACCTGTCCTTTTAAGAACTCAGCACATAGACGTCTTGGGCCAACCATCCATATTGACAGTCAGTCTCTGAAGAATGCTTATTAGGGAAATCCTAGAGACTTTCTGTATGCAACTCCACCAAGTCTCGCTTACTTATGAGAATTGCGATGTGCTTCCATATGCTAAATAAATAAGCAGAAACTAAAAGTGACCAAATTATATCAGGTACACAACAATAATGGCTCAGATGAGAGGAAATTCGGTCATCTATTTTTCTCAGGAAACCTTACATACTGAAGTGACCTGAATAGGACAATTTCAAGTCTAATCCAAATAAACTAGAGATCCCAAGACAAATTTTACAAAAGGGCATGGAGAGCCCTTTTTCTTGCTGCTGGTTAAACAATCGGAGGTTATCAAGTTTGTTCAGCTGCTGAAATTCAGCAGACCACTCCTCAATTAACTACCTTGTCACTTACCTCTTTTCTAGAATGACCTAACTGCATATTTGAACTATGCTCAGGCATAAAAACTCAAGTCCGCCTTTAAAACTTTTTCAGGTTTTTTTTTTGTCAAATACCATTTCAAAAGCTTTTCCACCCCCTGCTGGATGTATTGTCAAATCCTCCAGGGATTACACACACACACACACACACACACACACACCCATGCCCAAATCACCTCATATTCACTAAGTGGAGGACTTCCTACATGGTTTGCGGTGGAGGAAGAAAATCTGTGACAAATGCATGCCCAAACTGCAGAATTAAAAAACAAAATCAGCGAGAAACACATAACCCCCCCAATCTATGTTGGCATATGTGTATTTACTCATTTTCTCGCGCGGCTGTATAATCCACATATTACCAGAAGGAGAACACATGCTGACTCCCCACAGCAGTGGAGGCAAATATTAAAAAGAATGGCTCACAATAGGCCAGTATAACCTTCTCCCATCTGTTCAGCTAATTACCCTAAGACCCTTGAGAGAATTAAAAATAAGAGGGGAAGGGGAGGAGGAAAGTCAGGTAAACACCATGGAAGCATTAAACACGCTGCAGGAAGAGTTGCAATTAAAACAAAGGAAGGAGGGAAGAAGGGACACCATACTTTATGTCAAAGTCTGACACACACACAGACACATAGCCCTCTCTGGAAAAAAAAAGGCAGCCTTTAAGATGGCAAGTAATTACTTCACCAACAGGGTGTTAACAGAGGCTTGAGCGAAGCCCTTCTAATTACGACATGGCAGCTATGAGTCACCAGGAATGGCATGGAAACAGAAGCAGAATTCCTGACACAAAACCCAGGGGTCTTACCCGAAGTGTCCCAGAGGCTCAGCTCAATCCTCTGCGTGTCTATTTCAAAACTGGCGGTGTAATTCTCAAACACCGTGGGCACATAATTCTAGGCGACAAAAGAGAGAGAAGCACAGTGTTACAGGGTTGCTTGAAAGTTAACACGTCACTTTAAACATTTGGCTTTTTTCTTTTGCTTCAATATATTTTATGATTATGAATGCATGGTTTGTCAATTGTAGCCCTATAACTGTAACCACAGTTTGCCCATTGTAGCCTGTATGTAAGAATAGAGCATATACACCGGAGCCAAATTCCTTGTGTGTCCAGACACACTTGGCCAATACATTCTATCTTTCTTCTTCTTGAAAATTCAAAGGAGGAAACATCACAGCACTTTTTAATATATTTTTTCCTGCTTCTTCTTCTTGAAGATTCAGAGAAGGGGAATGCAGACAGGGAAATATTTCCCCTGGACCTCTTAGCCATCGGTCATTCCTTTACTTTTATAATACCACTTTGTTGTTGTTATTATTATTATTATTATTATTATGGCTTTGGAACGTTCGTATGTTGCGGCATCAGCTCTGTTCACCTCCTCCAACCAAGTTTATACTTCTCAGATCTTCAAAGTCAACCCAGCCTCTGTTTCGGTTGCTGTGGGGTAGAGGGGACTAATGGGGCGTCCTTCTTCAAAACGTTTCGTGGGCACCAGTTTGGGGAAGGGCAAGTTCAAATGGATTCTGTTCCCAGATGAGGAATCTCACCTCCTTTGCGGTGTTCAATCAAGGGGGCAGGAATTTGAATCCCCTCTCCCATGGTTGTTCTTTCCTCCTCTCGCGCTTTCCCAAAAATCTCTCTTCAGGAGGGAAAGATACAATAGGTGCACAGAAAAGTCCTGCTAGGAGTTTTTTTTTCTGCACGCACATGTATGCTTTAAGCAGATTTCTTTGGGGCATCTTCCCTCTTCACTGAAAGCAAGTTAAATTTGGTAATTTTTAGCACAACTGCCCTACAACAAGTTCAGCAAAGCTTTACCTGGGAGGAAGGGAAGCATGGTTTCTAAACGGTGGAGGAGGGATTAAAGGACAGCAGCTAGAAGTTGTGGGGCAATCCACTCCATTTCCTCACTTGTGATTTATAAGGCAACGAACCAGTTCCCTCAGCCCAAGGAGGCAGGCTTGATGTCACCACTGGGTGACAACCATCAATCACAAGCGGCTTTCATCCGGACGGCACACGCGGGATTCAGAGCTCCCGCTCAAGTCTCTCCAGAGGAAAGGCTTGGGAGAGCTTTCAGGGAAAAGCGGAGATCCTAAGGGTCGCAGTCTTCCCCTGCCATCATCCCCTCCCAAATCCAGAGCCGGGACAGGCTCATTTCTGTAGGTCGCGTTTCTTGGGCATTCCGCGTTAACTGAGTGCCTTTCCCCCCTGGGAAATCCGTCTCGCCTCCTCCAGCCGGCACGAAGCTGGGGAAGGGATGGATCCCCCCCCCTCCTCCCAGACTGGTGGATGGGTGGGAGTGTGGGGAACCAAAACTTACCTCAGGAAAGCAGTCCTTGGCAAAGACGTGGAGCAGCGCCGTCTTCCCACACTGCGTGTCTCCCACCACCACGATTTTGCACTTCACGTTCTGATTAGGATCCATGCTCGATTTGCTGGATAATTTCTGGCTGGCTCTTCTTTCCTTCATTGAGATGTCCGTCAGTCTTTTTGATTTCTCCCCCCCTCGCTCTCTTTCCGATGAAAAGCCAAGGCAAGTTGACCCGTTTCGAGGAAAAAGGGGTGCGGGTGTGTGCGCGCGCGCGTCCCGATCCAAAGCGCAAAAATGGAAAATCTCCCCGCTAAACGAAGCGCTCGCTCGCTCGCTCGTCCGATCCTTTTGGGAACACTAACCCGGCTCTCCCAACCTTTCCACGCCGGCTCCTTGGGCAAAAGTGCTTTGTTTCACTCCGCCCTGCCGGCATTTATACGCCTCGCCGCCTTCCAATCCGAGGCTCCGGGAGAGGAAGGAGCGACCCGCCTTCCTTTGCCCTTTTATGGATCTGAGTAAGGCGGCCGGGCACCCACGGCAACCGGCCGCCACGCGCCCTCTAGGGGAGAAACCAGCCCGGAGTAGCCCGGCAGGTCGCGGGAAAAGGAGCCGATCGCCTCGGTCCGCTGGGATCTTCTTCTTGTGCCGTATCCGTCGTCGGATGCACGGATGCACCCATTTTTTGATCACTAACTTTCAGTCGATGAATAATTCACCGGATCCGAAGAGCTCCGAGAGAGGAATGTGTGCCCTTTATTGGATCACACCTTGACTGTATCACGTTTTATATTACTGAAATCAACATTTTGATTACTGTAGGGTTTTTCTAGTCTCTCATCATCGAAAACGCCGTAAGCCACGCCGCGGTCATTGTAACGGCCCAGCGGCAGCTTCACACCCGACAGAGATGGCATTTGGTCTTCTCCGTGCTTTTGCCCCTGTAATTCCTTTTCTCTATGCTGGGACACAAATCGGCAAAAGTTTTGCAGCCTTGCCTGATGAACATGATATCTTTGTACCAGAGGATGAGGAGGAGGAGGATGACAACTAATAGGTCTACAATGTGGCAGTGAGAGGAACAAAGCCATAATAAAGTGTTCTATTTCCAATGTTTAATCACGGCTCCTCTCAGATGTTTAAAGAACATATTTTGGGGGCAGCTGGACCTCCCATTGTTCTGTGCATATATAAACAAAGATGTTTAGATGATATATCTATTTAAGAATACGTATATATGTCTTGATTCAACAACCGTTGCATGCTTATAGTGTTACCTTATTTCTGAATACACTGGATTCCTAATTAATAAGAATAATTCCTCTAGATAGTAAATTAAGATTTAGAGGGGGAAATGTTTTTTTGGATTACTGTAGTCTACTGCAATAGTCTCCAGGCAGGTGTTCTTGATTCTTCTTTCTGTCCCTTGATCCTATTCTGAAATAGTGCCATTCAATCTTCTCTGCACCTTCTGAGAGATTATCATGTTTTATTACATCACAAGGCTGCTAACAGGCTGCCAATTTAAGCCAGAGCTCAGTTCAAACTACTTGTCAACTCCTTGGTCATCCCACCGCCATAAAAGCAAGATTTTTTGCCCCTAGAGTTGCATTATGGAAATTTCTTGAAAGAGGATAGGATATAGAAATGTCAGCGACTGGATTGCTTGCCCCTTTTATAATGCAATTTGCTGCCTATGTTCTTAAGGCAGAGACTTTTCAGTATTTTATTCATGGCTCCTGTGGGAAGTGTGAAGATCACAATTCTGGACATAGGTTAGATGTCAAACTATAGCTGATTCATTGAGGCTGGAAGGAAAAAAATTAGTTGGCATTACACATAATATGAAGCCATTGATAATTCTACCTGTGGTTCATTGACTCAGCCACAATAGCTAGATGCACACTTTGGACAAAAGCCATCAAACATGATTTAAAAGCCACAATGACTAGGTTTCCAGAATAAATTAAATCATATTCTTAGTGTGATGTGGAAACCCTGTGTCTGTGTGTCCACACAGGATGTAAAAAGAATGCTTATGGTGCAGACTTTTGTCCAAGCTTAAAGTTTGGAGGGTGAGACTGTTGGATTTAACAAGAAAATTATAAAACTGGGAAGCTGCTACAGTACTAATTTTTTAAAAATAGAAAGTGGAGTGTGTGGTTATTACTTTAAGTGAAACCTTAAAGTATGGGCTTTGTTTTAGAATCCCCTCTAGGATAACTCAAGGCCTGTGAGAGGAATCAGGGATATATATACAAAGTCTCTTCCAATTATTGAATTTATTTGAGGAAACAGAATAGGGAAATGAAAACTATATCACCATTTCAAGACCAGTTTTATTCCAGAGGTGCACCATGTGTTGTTTCATGAAACAAAAAAAATAAAAGGAAGTAAAATCTCCTTTTGTCAAACAATTCCTGGTAACTTCAAGTTCATATCAAGTTCATGTTGTTTTTACAGGCAGAATTACAGAATAAATTTATTCTTTCCTTTTCCTAGGAAGCCTTTTGGACTTCCCAATCTAGCCCAGGCATTTCTAAGACGTCTCTCACCCAAATACCAAACAGGTCCAAAGTCTCTCTCACAGTTATTGTTTTTGACCTACTGTCTCCTTGATTTTTTTCTTGCCATTTATATGTTGAAAAAAACGTTTTTATTATTATCTTTGATTTTTGTTGCAAGTCTTTGTTCATTCTGAGCCTTTGCTTTCCTGACTTCATCTTTGCATATTCGGGTTATTTGCTGATATAACAGGAAGGATAATTAACCAGTGGAACAGATTGCCTTCAGAAGTTGTGGATGCTCCATCTTTAGATGTTTTTGAGAAGAAATTCAACAGCCACTTTTCTGAAATGGTATAGGGTCTCCTGCTTGAGGGCGTTGGACTATAAGGCTTCCAAGGTCCCTTCTAGCTGTATTCTGATTGATTGATTGCTTAATTTCTGAGTTCAGATACGGTTGGTTAGATGCTGCACCTACAGAGATGTAACAAAATGCCCCTCAGAGATGCAGAGCTGTACTACGTGTGATGTTGAATGCATCGAATTAAACTAGATATTGGAGAATAGAGAAGAATAGAATGAAGAACTGCAATGAATGAATTAACATTTAGCATTAATAAGCCAATGACAGGGGCAAGAAATCAGGAAACAAAGCCATTCAAGTGAGTACAAATTTAATCCATACTAGCTCACTACAAAAATCAGCACTAACAGTCAAGGCAAATTGGCGGTAGATAAGAGTCAATGGAATTCAAGGGGGGGCGGGACTTAGATCTCTTGTGGGCATGCAGAGACTCCAAACTGATGATGCCCTTGACCCCTCCCTCAGTTTCTGTCTGGTCATTTCCTACAGCCGCATTACTATAAAATATAAAAGTGTAATTCAACCAAAAATTTATTGGCGTATATTGGAGGCTTTAAGAAGAAATTGGTAGTTAGTTTATTGTTGGAAATGCAACATTGGTTCTAATGCTGTGTTTATATCTTTATACCGACTCCCTTTTGGACATGTCAAAAATTGAGAAATGAAGCAGGAGATAATGTAAATGCACATCATATGCTTATATGATTGCAGTAAATATTATATGAATAGAACAAAAGGTTCTCTGTTTTCTGTCAAGCTCACCTCTACATATTTATAAAGGAATTCTATGACTGGCTCAGAATCTCATTTGGAGAAAATTAAGGTAACATAAACTAATTTGTAGATTTGGTGTTTTTTCTTTTCCACTATTTTTAAGATAACTGATGTAACAGAGAGAGGGAAGGAGGGAGGGAGGGAGATATTTTGACTTTAACTTTTTATGTTTCAACTGTATCTGTAATTGTAAGCCATCCAGAGTTAACCTATGGTAAGATGGGTGACTAATATATATTTTTAATAACTAAAAACAGAGACTGTGGTCAAAGGGGAAGCATGAAGTCTGCTAGAGAGAACCTAGCAATTGAAAGTTGCCATCCTCTGTCCCTAAAATTCAGTGGGAATGTTTCTGAATGGATTATGTATTGGTTTTGAATTGAGTTCCCATATTCAAAAAAAGAATAGAAGTTTGATTATGGTCAAAAGTAGGAGAAACGATGTGAAATGCAGAGGGAAATCTTATATGGAAGCTGAAGTTTGAATGTCTTTCTCCTTTCAGAGAACCAGCTTTGAGTGGGGTGGGGTGCAGAAGAGACAAAAAAACCACTGCTGCTTCATTTCCAAGGACTGTTTGCTTTTGGGTTTAGAGTATTTGGATAAGGAGGAGGAGGAAGAGGAAAAAGAAAGAAAAAGCAATCTCATTGGCATGACAATGCAGACAAGAAGTGCTGTGAGATGAATGAAAGGAAGAAACTTTGCTGAAGATAACTTTGCTGAAGATAAGGAGAAAATGATTGGCCTCATCCCATCCAGGAAGTGTCTTTAGATCACTTCTGACTATTGCAGATCAAAAGACAAGCTGGAGTTCAGCTCTGTCCACGTGTTCCTGAAGGCTGTTTCACAAGACGCCACTTACAGATTTTGCTAGGTAAAGGTTGACATCTTCGTATTCTGCTTTGAATTGCCTTACAAATCAAGGTTTTATTTACACACACACACACACACACACACACACACACACACACACACACACACACACACACACACAAGTGGCCTCACAGGTGAGAATGAGATCTGTTTAAAGAAGGGGTGGGCAACTTCAACTCCCAGAATTCCTGAGCCAGCAAATCATAAAAGGGATCTCGTTCCCCACCCCTGCTTTAAAGCAATGATATGTGCTTGTGTTCATATTGGGAGAGGGAATCTGCACACTTCACCAGAGAACAGCATGATTCATGAGATCTTTAAATTAAGGATGCTGTGTTTCCACAAAAATAAGACTGGGTCTTATACTAATTTTTGCTCCCAAAGAAGCATTAGGGCTTATTTTCCGGTTAGGTCTTATTTTTGGAGAAACAGATTATATAATGAGAAATGTAAGCATTGCCTAAGGTGATATTGTACTCTCCTGTCTTATTTATTTATTAGATTTTTATCCTGCCTTTATTACTTTACAAGTTAACTCAAGGCGATGAGCATTCATAATGCATAATTACATTGTAAGCCACTCTGAATGACCTTGAACTGAGAGAGGGGTGGCATACAAATTAAACAAATAAATGATGCTCCTTCTTTTTCCTATTTTCCCCACCACAACAACTCGGTGAGGTGAGTTGACCTGAGAGGGAGTGACTAGTTCAAAGTCACCCAGCTAGACTTTCGTGCCTAAGGCTGCACTAGAACTCATTGTCCTAGTTTCGAGACCCAGCATCTTAACTACTATGGCTCACTCACTTAACCATGAAGTTTATTGCTTCCGGTCAGTTCAAGTGATGTTTTGAATGCTGTATGGATCAAACAGCTGGTATTTTCTGTGAAGTACCAGTTCCTCTTTTAGAATGGCATAGGATTCAATCCTTGAATCATCTTATTCTATAGCTACAGGTTTTCTCGTACAAATTCCCAAGTTCTCATTTTAACATATACAATACTGATTTAATCAAGGGAAATGCCCCTAATTAGGTTAATAACATGTGACCCACCAATACATACCACAACATATTTCTGTATTTTCTTTGTATTACAACACAAGTTATATACATCATCATGAATGCATTCTTCCAGTCATTTCTGGCTTGGTGTTAATGAATCATTTCTAAGATAAATAAACTGGCAGGTAACAGAATCAGTCACCATTTGAACGAAAACATGCCAGTGCTTTGTTTTGCATATCTGTAAGGTGCAATTCGTTTCTTTAGTCACTTCAGAAATACAGATTGCACTCTTGTTGTGCAACGATCGTCTTCGAAAAATGGGTAAACAACTAAACCAGTCACCAAATAGTTCACAATAAAGGAAATCTATGTTTTGGGTTTTAAAAATACTCATCTGTTTTTATTTGATATGAATATTATTTTAACTACTTTAAAAGTTGAGTCTTCCTTCATTCAAACCTGTCACTTGGTGACCTCAAGGACATAGACATATCCATGGGGTTCATAACTACCTTCAAGATGCTAAACATGATATGTATGTACATGTCAGGATTAATTATTTGAGTCCTAGCATCTCACACAAGTACTGCATGCAAGTTGTAGCATTTGTGTGACAACATCAGCACATGCATGTGATCATTTACCTCCCGCAGTTATCCATATACACATATGCAGTTTTCTTGCCAATGTTCCAGAAGTTGTTTGCCTTTTTTCAGCTTCAAAATGCAATTTTCTCTGGGGTTTTCCCAGCTAAAAACTAAACCAGAGTTAACCTCACTTCCTTCTGAGAATACTAGCAAGTCTTTGAGCAAGATCTCTGCTGAGATCTTTAATTGCCTTAGACAATGTTTTAAAAAATTGATAATTCTTTTAACATTAAGCTTCTTACTTGAGAAAGAAAAAAAAGAAATTTTACCAAAGATTGGTTCAGATGAGATAGAATAAACTGCATATAAGATCAGCTGCCAGAAAATTCACACAGGATTTCTTTCCATCATGGTTTGTTGAACAAGCTCATAGAGTACATCCAGTTCTGTGAGATATAAGATGAGTGTATAGAGAACCATAAAGGATAAGGTGGCTTGTTTTGGGTGTGTAGATCATGATTTATGGCTTAGTGCTATGTGTGCATGTGTGAAAAGCAGATCTAGATTCAATTGTCACTATTGTCGTTGCTGTCTTGATTTTTTATTTTTGCCACATTCTACAGACACTCTGTTGCCAGGCTTTCAGCTTCCTGTTATTATAACCTGCAGCAATAAAGTCAACTCATGCTTTGACTGTGATTCATTTACAGAATACAAGTTATTCTGGAAGTTTGTTGATTTGGTAATATTTGTTTTTAAGAGTCTGACTAAAAAAGAGGGCTGGCTGTGAGCCCCAGAACTGAGCTTTCTTCATTGATGCCACAAAAATATCTGCCCAAGATCAGAATGGCCCCAACCTGATTACGATTTTGGAAAGTCAGTAAAGATCTGACTCTTCCAAAGGTATGTATGAGGGCAATTCGGAAAAAAAAGTCTGTTTGGTTATCAATGACAGACACTCACAAATGCAGAACTTTTATTATACACATTAGAAAACTACAACATTGCATTACTTTTTGACATAATCGCCATTCAAATTGAGCACTTGTCATAATGTCTTACAAGGTTTGAAATTCCTTCTGCAAAGAAATTTCCCTGCTGGGAAGGAAGTCAGAAGAGGTCGGAGTCACTCGGTGCCAAATCTGGGCTATGGGCGAGAGGGATAATGAAAAATGTCCCAACGGAACTGCTCCAAAAGTTCTTGGGTATATCTAGTGGTGTGCGGGTGAGCATTATCATGAACCAACACCACATCAGAAGTCAACATGCCCCGATGCTCGCATCCCACTACTTCGATGATGACAATGCGCTTCATGGTGCTGTTACAGGGTGGCTTCATTCCTAGGAGGAAGATTTCTTTGCAGAAGAAATTTCAAACCTTGTAAGATGTTGTGACAAGTGCCTCAATTTGAATGGCAATTATGTCAAAAAGTAATTATCTAATGTTATAATAAACTTTCTGTATTTGTGAGTGTCTGTCATTAATAACCAAACTGAGTTTTTTTTAATTGTGCTCTTATATATTTGCAAATGATTTGAGTCTTTGTTCCGTTCAAGAAGAAATTGTATATTGCTTACTGCTGAGTGTGTGATTGTTATATTATGTTTATCATTGCATTACAGTCTTCCTTTTAAACTTTTCTTATTGTATCTGGACTTGTAAGCTTTTCAGAGTTGCTTTCAACTGAAGCTGGATGCCAACTTCAGTCAATGCAATAAATAACCAGACTGTCTTAGGCAGGTAAAGGTTTTATGACTGCATCTTAGGCCATGTTATTCTAGCCAGATGCTTTCTGAATTCATTAGATTAAAAGTTTCATCTTCCATGAGAACCTTGACCAATAGCGGTATTAGATGGGGATGATGGAAGCTGTAGCTTTCCTGAAGAACTGTTTAGAAACTTTGTGGAAAGTTTGTCTTTGATTGAAAAAAAGTAAGTTTTTTGCCCAAACCAAGGGCTAAGAAGAGTTCTCCTTGGTCATTTGGATCTTGGTGAATTTTATCAATTTTAGGTGTTTAGAATTCATGTTTACAATACCTCAAGTATGGGCATCAGAAATGGAAGGAGGAGAAGGAGAAGGAGAAGGAGGAGTCCATACCTTGAATCCTTTCCATAATAAGCAGAGCTCAGACAAGTCTGATCCATGAAAGAAAGACTTTACTACATCCATCCTGTGATTTTCTGAGTTATGTAAATTACAAGCCAAAAACTTTGGCACTAGCTTAGGCTACGGAATGTGAAAATGGCATAATATGTGGATATGGCAATTATTGCCTAGAGTGTATTTAAAGGAAATAATCCTATAAAGTACATTAAGAGGAACAGTTCCTTAAGCATAATTACATATTTATTTTTCAGAACTTTCCCATTGTTTGGCAAGGCAAACCTTTTGGCTTTCTCCAGGAGTACACTTTTTGCAGTCATATGTAGGTGAATATTTTCTTTACACATTTCATTTTTCATATTCATATACACCCCTGTGTGTGTACAATCAAATTTTATTATAGACAGTCTCATTATTAGAGTTTCTCTGCCTGAATCGTGCTGGGGAAGCATTCAGGCAACCAAATATTGGTGGTCAGTCGCTCCTCAGATCTCTCTTCATGGACCATGCTTTAGGTCAATAATATTTGACAGGTCTTTGGTTCTTCATTAGGGCTTATAGGAGAGAACCCAGAAGGATACCAGAAGATGTAGCAGGTTTACAGCTCTTACACAGCAATCATCATGAAGATATGATAACACGGGATGTTTGGTATGTGGCCATAGTGGGAAAATGTGCATATCATAATGAGATCTTTGGTTGCCTCTTGAGTTTGTATATGGTGTTATCTCTTATACAGTCTCTAACTGGAAAGCTAAGTTATGGTATGATTTCTAGGGACAATAGGAATTGATCTGTTTTTGAAGGCTATGTGCCATGGTGAGTCATGGTGGTGCAGTGGTTAGAATCCAGAATTGCAGGCTAATTCTGCCACCTTCCAGCGATTCAATCCTGACCATGTCAAGGTTGATTCAGCCTTCCATCCTTCAGAAGTCAGTAAAATGAAGACCCAGATTGCTGGGGGCAATAGGCTGACTCTGTAACCTGCTTAGAGAGGGCTGTAAAGCATTATGAACTGGTATATGCTGGATCCAAGGGGACTGCTGGATAAAGCAAGGGCTCCTTGCAGTCCATGGGAGCCTGCTGGTCAAGCCAAGGC
>JANHFO010008150.1:14534-26925 GCA_032468095.1 Pareas carinatus | reverse complement strand
AATCTAAATCTAAATCTAAATCTAAATCTAAATCTAAATCTAAATCTAAATCTAAATCTAAATCTAAATCTAAATATCTAAATCTAAATCTAAATCTAAATCTAAATCTAAATCAATAAATAATATTATCCTATCCTATCCTATCCTATCCTATCCTATCCTATCTTATCTTATCTAGTCTTTGTTGGTTCACATAACCAAACAGCCATTAATGTAGTTTTAATTTGTGTTTTAAAATAGACTGAACCTTGCTGACAGCAACACTGATAATGTAGAAGTCAGACCTACCTTTTATTTTGTTCATTGTCAACAGAGTCATTTTATATATGATCTATTTAACAACGAACAATCAAGGCTCATAAAGAGCAGGGTCAAATTTTACTTGGATATCTCATCCAAATATAGCAAGTATCTGGAAGATGAAGAATACAAGTCTGAAGCAAATTGTTGTTATTCAGTCGCTAAGTCATATCTGACTCTTTGCGACCCCACGAACCATAACCCGCCTACTGTAAAAGAGAAATCAAAATGAAAGGGGTGAAAATGAAATGTAAAAGGGTCAGAATTCTGAAAGCACAATCACTCTAAAAAAATTTCTCTACTACAGTTGTTTTCAACTTTTCTTTCCCATGGACCCCTTTAAATACCTTTTATGGCCATCGACCATGGGCACAGCCCCCCAAGATGTAACTCAAGATTTAAATCAAGCCTTCAAGCCTTTGTGGACCCTCTGGAACAACATCACAGTCCCCCAGGGCCTCACGCAAATCACGTGTTGAGAACCCACTGTTCTCATGCATCCTTGTGGTATTGGCAACCATTCCATTTTATTTGTTTGGTTATTTATCTATCGACTTGCAAGTCACTTCAATCAGCAAAGTTACTCTAAACACTTTACATGATAAAACTAAAAGCAGAAATATAACAAAAAATTATGAATGATTTATGAATAAAGGCTGAAAAGAAAGGCATCTATGCTAAAAAAAAAATAAAACCAAAACATTATAAGCAAGCAAAATAAAGGCAAAAGACAAAAAGACAGCAGCAACAAAAACGAAAGAAAAAATAATGGAAATATCCTATTCAAATTTCAATGTTCACTCTCATTCTACAGTTTCAAACTCTTAAATTTACATTTATAAAAAAAACTGCCACTGAGTCTTTAAACAGTGAATTGAACCTAGACCATACAGAATCATTTTGTCTTTACTTTGACACAAAGTCATTTCAAAAGCTGAATGCTGGCATACTTTGTTAAGCCAACTTTTAAAAGTTTGGAACAGATGTATTCTTCCAGGAATGCCTAATCATCTGTTTTCCATCAGTCTAAATCTTTTGGCCATTGAGAGATGCTTGATCCTGACTCTCGACTTCAGGGTTGATATAGACAAGATGATAGATTTCCTAGAAATCACGGAGCCTGCAAAATCACAAGAGTTTTATCATAATTAAAAATTTGTAGTTTTCACCTGCAGTGTTTTTAAAGCAGAGATAACATAACCAAAGGATATTTGCAGTTCAAGGAGCATTCAGAGATATCCTGCTTGACTTAATATGAAATCATGATGCAGAGTGGGATGTGGTATTAATGTCATTTTTTTTTCTTCATTCTGCGGCCTTGAGGAAAATCTCCCTCTACCCTCTCAACCAACTGCCACAGGAGAAAAACCGTTAATTGTGTTAACAGCGATTCTGTCCCAAGGCAAATAATAGATTGAGATATGTGGCAATTTATTTGAACCACATTACCCAAGAAATCTATTATTAGAACCAGAGGAAAGAATGCAGTTCAATCATAAAGCTATGTTTTAGAACAGGTTTGACAGAATGTAAATTCCTCATAAGTGATCTCATCTTCTATCTTTACCCTACGGCATTTCAACAGACCTGTTGGGAAACAGGTAATGCAACAGAACCTTTGCTGGCACTTTAAAAGACTTGATCAGATGCTTTGCTATTGTTAGGTTCAGTAATTAAGACTGATTGTTCTTTTCTTTCTTTCAGAATGATATTATGAATAATTTACCTGCCTTGGTGCCAGTTTGTGTGACATAAAACACCCAAGACTGAAATTTCATTCTTGAACTTTTTCTCTTTGCTTCAAAGGATATAGCTTAAATGGCTTAGTACTTTTTTTAAGAGTACAATCACTTGATATTATTTTTATAACATGTATATAATAGCTACTGATTTTTAATTTAATTTAATTTATTTGCCTTCAGTCCTATGCCTGCTCTCTGCATTGGGTTAAAAAGATAATGCCTATCTATTTATGGTTAACTATGTAATATTGACAGGGTTTTTTTAATTTCAAAAACCAAACTCTGATGCTTTAAAAACGCTTTAAATACAAAAGTACTGAAATATGATGGACATCGGCTTTTGACTATATTAAACCAAAACCAAACATTCTCTTTCTGTATAGCCCAAAGAAGCATATAACAATTTGAAATATTAAAGTATATACTTGGTAAATTGATTTATTTTTTAAAATAAACAAATTCTCTTTGGGTTTTATGGCCTGATCTTCGATGATCCCACAGTCCATTTTATTTTAATTTACAGATTTTGTAACTATATAAATTATCATTATACTCAGGGTTTGAAATATTATCCTATTCTGATTCTGAAAAAAAACAACCTTCCTGGATTTCTCAAAATATTAATTGTCATGCTGATATAAACATTTGAAGATAATTTGTTCCTTTTGCACTTGATCTCAGTTTCATTCACATGTTGAATTGCAGCCAAGATCAGGTGTGGCTCTTGTTCCACACACAAAAAATGGCACATTCCTACTTCATATGAGCAATTCTCTTTTAAGCCTTCTGAAAATTAGCCAAGAAAATGTAATGCAAAGGGAATATGTGTAGCATAAAGGGAAAGAAATAGACCAGCAACAATGCTGTTGGCGGAAATGAACTCTCATTGGCTTTGCTTCACATTATTTAAGTGAAAAGGTAACTGTAATGTAGAGTTGCTCTTGCCTAATGCTGATGGTTGATTCATAAGTCACTTGCTCTGAAAAAAAGATGTCCTGAAATATTTAATCATACTGATGGATGCCAAACAAAACCTTTTGGAATTTAAAATATATCAGAAGTATTTGGGATTGTTTCTTATTTGTGTCAATGCTGGAGATTTAAGATTGTAGAAAGGGCAGTAGCTTTTCACAAAAGCTACAACAATAGAGATATATTCCAATCATAAAAAACATGATTGACTGTCTTTTCCTGAAGTGGTTGTAACTTATAACAGACTCAAAAGGATGAACCGCTTAGAGTTCAGCTAGGAGCAACTTTAGTTTAGCTTTTAATTCTTTCTGGCAGACACATCTCTTCCCCAAAGCCACATCAACTCCTGACTTTTGAATGCAAATTGCACTTTGTAATCTACATGCTGAAATTCACCTCTACAAATTGCTAGCAAAAGTTACATCTTTAAGAGTCAGGAAAAAGCATGCAGATTAAAAAACTTCTAAATATACTAAATATTTTTGAACTATTTGTCTTCACCAAGTAAGCTAGAAAGTCTAAGTAGTACAAGAAGTAAAATTTTCAGTCATGGTACCAAGATTAAGGGATGCGGTGGCTCAGCGGATAAAAACGCTGAGCTTGTCAATTGGAAGGTCAGCAGTTTGGCAGTTCGAATCCCTAGCGTCACATAATGAAGAAAGCTCTCATTACTCGCCCCAGCTTCTGCCAATCTAGCAGTTTGAAAGCATGCAAAAATGCAAGTAGAAAAATAGGGATCACCTCAGTGGGAAGGTAGCAGCACTCCGTGTGCCTTTGGCATCTAGTCATCCCGGCCACATGACCATGGAGACGTCTTTGGACAGCGCTGGCTCTTCATCTTAGAAATGGAGATGAGCACTGCTCCGAGAGTCGGCTGCAAGTAGCACACATGTGTGGGGGCATGTGTGCTACTTTTACATTTACCTTTTACTAATATTCTGGAATGTCATCTTTTAGAAAGATTTTCTGACCTCTTTTTCATTTCTTTGTCTGGCGTTGATCTGCACATGGGAAACTGTTGCACATCTGCAGTTCAGATCTGATAAGTTACTGAACTAGTATTTAGAAGTTGAAGAGGCAGAGTCATCACTTTTCAGGATTGATCTGAGATAGGCCTATGGAGGCCTTAGCGGATCTATGGAGATTTGGGATATGAACAGGAATAATGCAATCTGATGCACAGTTGGTTATATCACAGCAAATTTATCTTTCAACAGTATTTAGGTGGGACCACAATTGTTGAAACTGAGCAAAGATCTCTTGCCAATAATCTCCACCTGTTCACCTGGAATATATTATTCAACATATTGATGATACTATCTAGAAAATAATCAATTATCCCAACAGCTTCATGTAAATGATAAATAGTAGGGAGGAGTGGAAAAAACGAAACTCTGAGGCATCATACAAGAGAGCAGTCACTGAGTCAGCCTTTCCTGTCTTACTACCACCAATTGAAATCACTTGCTAAAAAGCAGAAAAACTACTTTTTCTAAGCCTTGAACTTCCAACCATTTCAGGCAGCTCCAAAGGATAACATTGTTGATGGTACTGAAGACTAATGAAAGATCTAATAGGATCAAAAGATTATGGTCCCACCACCCAGGTTTCCAGCACTTACTAGAATGAGCAATCACATCTCCATCCCATGTCCAAGTCTGAACCCTGTCTGAAAAAGATCCAGATTATCAGATTCTTATATAATGCTCCATACTAGACCTTCCACAATTATTTCAATAACCTTTCCTCAAAAGGAAAGGTTGGTAATCAGGCAGTAGGTCTTTAAAAGAATTGGGTTGCAAAGAGGACGGGATTTAGGACAGAATGAACAAAGATCTTTCATGGCTGCCAGTCACACTACTTCCTTAACTGAGATGTTGACTACTTCCTTGATTCAGCTGACTAGTCCCTTCTTGAATCCTTCAGAAACCAGGAAGTGCTAGTATCATATGTTGCATGTTGTAAAGGGAACCCATTGCCAGTGGGTTTACGGGTGCACTTCAAGGTGCTTGTTATGACCTTTAAAGCGCTCCATGGCTTAGGACTCGATTATCTACAGGACCGTATTCTGCCAGAAAATACCTCCCACCAACCGGTGCGCTCCCAGGGTGCTGTCGGCCAGACAATGTCGGCTGATGACCCCCAGGGGGGAGTGCCTTCTCTGTGGTAGCTCCCGCCCTCTGAAACGATCTCCCCTCGGAGATTCGTACTATCTCGGACCTTCGTGCTTTCCGCCGTGCCATAAAATTGCATCTGTTTATTCAGACTGGCCTGGGCTGATTTACATTAACTCTCTGCTCGTTAAAATGATTAATTTTATATATTTTAGACTTTTAGATCCGGTTTAAATTGGCCATATATTCCAGTTTTTAAATTTTTGGCGGCACAAATTTATTATATTTTAATTGTTTTAAATATGGCGTTGCCCTGTCTTTTGTCTTTTGTGGTTCTTATTGTTTTTAAAATAGCTGTTCACCGCCCTGGGTCCCTTCGGGGAGAAGGGTGGTATAAAAATATAAAAATAAATAAAATAAATAGATTTTTTAAATAGAAGGCTCATGTATTCACTCCATTGCAAAATATATTTCAATATGATTCAGTGAGGACTAAGTACTGAACAGAAATTCACATCTTCTGGTTTGTTTCTCTAAATGAACATATAGCATTGTAGTTTAACAGCAGTTGATAGACAACATAACAGCAATTTATTTGTAAAATTCCTTTTGGAAGTTCTTTTTTACAATAAGTCTCTGAATAAAATGAAACACTACACAACTACAGAAAGTAAATTGGGAAGGCCAGGATACTGCACATTTGTGAAAAAGTCCAGACCTGTTAAAAGAAACGAATGATTCTTGTCAGGTGATATTTTGCTGCAGCCCTGGAGGCACCACTCTGGAAATCAGAAGACTATGAGTTCTAGACTTGCCTTAGAAATGAAACAAGTAGATGGCTTTGGACCAGTCACTCTTTCTCAGCTCCAGGAAGAAGACAAAAGCAATCTACTTTCAAAAAATATTGCCTGCCCAAAATTGCAGGGTTTTGTCTAGGGAATCAATGGAACACAAAATCAAGAAAGGAAAACAATTAGGTGTGCTGCAGACCAGATGAATTATTTCATGAATAGAAAAATCTCCCAAACAATTAATCAAAACAAAGATTGAGTAGTTATTTATAACAGCTGACCTGCCTTTCTCATCCTTTCAGATCTATTATAATTTGATTAATTTTATTTCTGTTATATGTAACATAAAATTAAGGTAAGATACTGTTGATATTTGAATTTTACTAGCCATGAATACAGAGGGAAAACTCTATTCTAGATGGAGTCATTTTCATTCTCAAATAGAAAGACAGACATATTATTGATAACCATGATAACCTTAAAAACTACCGAAAAATGCTGAAAGTGTACTAAACAGTCTCTTCTTGGAGACTGTTTAGAAACTCCAGCTAGTTCAAAATACAACTCCAAATATTTCAGTTCTTATCAACAGTGGACACCTAGCTCACCAATTCTTAAACATCTGTATTGATTACTTATTTCAGGACATATTTCAAGGCAAGGATCTTTATCTTCCAAAACAAAAGCAGTTGAATAAATACTACCTGAACTTCCTCATGTGCAGAACTGGCTATTAGAAACTTTCAATCTACAGTGGTTGAGTAATAATCCTGCAGCATCACCTTATAGACGTAACACAACAGGAAAGAATTCAAGCACAGAAAACAGGGCCTCCCAATGCTGAAGCCAGCCAGGTATTCAAGAAGGATATTCAAAGAGAACTAGAAGGCCTACAGTCTTCTTATCCAATTCCCAGTTTAGGTTATCCACTCAAGTAGTTTCCATCTCATTTGCCAGCTGAAAGGCCAGTTGAAATAGTTCATTACCCACCTAAATGCTTCTTTTCTTTGATTAATTCTGGAATTTTTGGCCAGCTATAATTTGCAGCAATCTGTAAATTTCAAAAGCTTAAACCTTATGGAGAAAGCTGCCTCTACCTAACCTGGCCATGTACAAAAATGGATTGAGCCATCCCTGTAACTTAGATGTACTTTATAAAATCACCCTTGAATTAAGTGCTTACAAATAGATCTTAATCCTGAAAAAAAGAACACATTGGTACATAATGGAATAATTTCTATCCCTTAATGCAGACGTGTCTGGGGTTGAACCCCACAATTTATATGAATGACACCTCATGTTGACTCATATGCTCTCTTTATTACGCAGTGGTACATGTTTAGGATTTAAAAAAAAGATATATTAAAGAAATAAGAGGGAAGTGAACAGCTGACGCATCATTAAGTGTTTAATGTGGCAGCCACCAGTATGTGGGCATCTTTCTTAATAGTCTTAAAATGAGTCATATTAAAAGTCTCCTCACACTTGAAGGATGCAATTAGTTCACAGGAATCATATCTCCTGTTGTACCATATACTTAGAACTGTTTTCTGTTCTAAGCAATTCCAAGAGTGAGGAAAAAGCAAAATTATCTTCTAGTAAAGTTTGATGTGTGTGTGTGTGTGTGTGTGTGTGTGAGAGAGAGAGAGAGAGAGAGAGAGAAAGAGAGAGGGGAAAGGGAGAGAGAGAGAGAGAGGCATTCCCTGAAAAGGTTGAAAAACTCTAAGTGAGCCAAGATAGTGCTGGTTAGTCTAAGAAACAAGGAGCTATTGATCAGCTCCCAAATCCCCTTAACAAAAAGATGATTATTAAGCATTGAGTAACAGGCTTGCTTCCCACAAAATGGAAGAGTTCGTGTTGAGCTGGTTTTGATGGTGTTACATACTGTTGACAGCTCAGGCTGTGTTTGGCCACTTGAAAACTTCTGCTTTTATATTTTTTTAAAAAAAACCTGTCAAATCAAACCAGAGAGAACGAAGCACAAAAGTTCGAGGCGAGAATGAAGTTGAGGCTGAAACTGAAATTATGGATTGGCACTATTCAGCACCCACATCTCAGAATCTCATTAGACATACCACCAAAGATGTCTTGAGGCTGTCTGGCCGGAAGGGATAAAAACTGCCTTGGTGTCCTGCCTACCAGCTCACATTGGCTTAATTATCTACCCAAAATTAGAAAGAGTCTGTAACTGCTCTAAGAGTATCATGCTTCGGAAGAGCATTGGCTGGTTGTCTTCTTGCATGGCTGATTATTGAAGTGCATGTCAATATTCCAGGCAGGTGTTCTCGGAGGTAAAGTCAATGAGTCTTGCCAAAAAGGCATCATGATCATTTGGACTCAAAAAAACTCCCCAAAGAAAAGAAAGCTTGTTAGAAAAGTACTAAGGAGAAGAACAGGAGCTCTGGGATAAGCTGACTCAATGCTGCAATTGTCCTCTTGCCTTTTTTTTTTTTTTTTTACAAAAATTCATCTTCCCCCAGGCATTGTTGTTTACCATCATTTCTGGATAGTCAAAAATGTGCTACAAGAGGCAGGCATCTCATTTTGATGATAAGACGTGCCACAGAACCCACAAAATGGAGAAAGAACAAAAATAAGCATGCTTGATCCTGGTCCAAGATTGACATGTGGCTGACTTCAGAATTAAGGACAATGATACAAGAGATTGCGATCGAACCAAATATTTGGGCAGATCATACTTGAATAAAAATGCAATGGAAAGGACAAAAAAAAGCCAAAATGCATGCTAGACAAAATTATATTAAAAGAAAAAAAACTTTACTGAGTTGACAAAAAAAGAAAGAAATGGAATTTTTTAACGAAAATAAAAAAGAAGATACACATTTACAAAATGTATGGGACACAGCCAAAGCATATTTTAGAGGATTAGCCAAAACATACATGGCGAAGAAAAATAAAGAGAAAAATCAAAAGTGCAGGATATTAAAAGAAGAATTCAAAAAATTAGAATCTGAATTACAAAGAACACCAGAGGAAAAAAATACTGAAAAAACAAATGGAACTAATCAAAAACCAATTAAATTTGATGAAAAGAAAAAAATTGGCTGAACAGCTAAAAAGCGTTAGACAATTTCTTTTTTGAAAATGCAAATAATCCGGAAAGGTGGTTATCCTATAAAAGAAAGAAACAGAAGGAAAAGAAATGGATAAATAACTTGAACAATGAAAAAGGAGACTTTTTTTGGTAATTGAAATTCCACATATTGTAAGCTATAATTTTGTTTATTGTTGACCAATAAAAAATTTTATTATAAAAAAAAAAAAAAAGAAAAGAAAAAGGAGACTTAAAATATAAAAACGATCAAATAAAAAAACAATAAACATGTTTGCTTTCTTTTTCTCTTCTGTCACGCTTCTTCTCACTTTCCTCATACTAGGGAAAGCTTATGGAGAAGCCGATTTGGCCAGTCCATGAAAATTCTCCACAAGATCTAGCTTCTCTTTTGGATTGAAGAGGTAAGGAATCCATATTGCATGCTGAGCTTTCATGGCAGATAAAATTTAGAACTTCAGAAAAAGTTCTGAAAACAGAGGGGAACAGAATTAGGCTGCCAGTTTTTCCTTCTCCTTCTGTTCTTTCATAATGCCCGAACGCAGGACAGCATTGGCCTTGTCCCATCAATCCTAGGGTGTCCCTTGAGGCCTGCCCTCTTGAGCAGCATCTTCCCCCAAAGATCCATATGGCATCTATTCAAATCATGCTCAAAGCATTTTTTTAAAAACATGCCTGTTCTGAAAGATTTGAGCTAAGGTCCATGGTGGGCTTCTTAAGGGAATAGGTATGTTAGGTGATGTGTTTTATTGCTTCGGTTGAATGCCACTGTTTTTTATTTTTTTTATTATTATATTAGTTCCATGCTGTTTTGCGAGTTGTACTCCTGCCAGAGTCTCTCTGGTGGGGCAGCTTGTTCAATTGGATTTAAATAAACAAAATAAACACCCAGATAGGAGAAAACTATATCATGTGCTCCCTTTCCAGAGCCCACGGTCTGGAAACCACTGGCACTCTCTGCTCAGCTTCTGTTGTATCTGTCAATTAGAACTTGATTATTTCTTCTTAAGGCATATGCTTCCCTTTGCCAAAAGCATCAAGAAGCTGATTAAAAGAAGTCTTTCCATATAGTCTGCTACATAATGTTTGAAAGAATGAACATTTTTTTACATTTCCATGTAAACTGGAAACTTTGGAACAGCAGACACGGAATTCAGATCTTTGGATCTCCATATTAACAGGAGTCCCATTAAAATCAGCAGCCTTCATTAAACTTTTGACAAAGTCTATGATTTTAGCCCATTAACTATGGGCTAAAATCCTAACCTTAGGTTTTCCACACTATCTTGCTTGATATAGTGGTCTGTTCAAGACATTGAGAGAGGCGAAAGATGACCATAAAAACAAGCTACCATTTGTGATAAAAGTGAGTGTTATCTTCAATATTTTTTTTTTATGTTTGCAGGATTCAATCTGGGTCAGTCACCAGGACCAGAGGTTTTGTTTTTCAAACTTTCAGACTCATGCTACAGTCCATTCCCAGGAAATTTCTCTGTGGGTTCTGGGCTGTTCTGTGTGTAGTATTTATATGGTGGGTGTTGTCTGTTGCTGATGTCGATGTTGATTGGGGTGTTGATGGTTAGCTGTAATGTCATTGGCTGTTGTTTCTTTGTGCTGCCATGACACCACCACACACACACACACACACACCGCTGCTTTCTAAGTACTTGATAAGCTGGGGGTAAAACTTCTGTTGATTGACGAGAAGCCTGTTTCTCAGACTTCAATCACCTCCCTGGCTGTTTTTAAATGTGCTCTTCCAACAATTTTAGTAGCTGCTTTAATTTTAGTAGCTTGAAATGTCCCATGGTAGCATTTCGAAGTTCAAATCCAAATACTGAAGGGGGAGAAAGGTTTAGAGAAAGCTGTCTTATATGGCAACATCCAAGTTATCCTCAACTTGAAATAAACAAACTTAGAGATCGTTCAGATTTACTATTTATGATAGTAAAAGCTATCTAGTTGCAGAGTTCCACAGGTTGTACAATCACAAGCTCACATTTCAGGTGTCAACCTTCATGACTGGTTGCGGTCTTCCACGATCATGTCTCTATGATTTACAAGCACTTCGTCAGTTTCCAGCTTTGGGGGCCAATTTCCAGCAATATGGCTCCATTGATTTGCTGAACAACCACAGTATTTACTTAATATCTGCCACAAAAATGTCATGAAATTGGGTCAAGGTATGGGGTGCCACAACGTAGGGCTGCTATGACTTATGACAGAAATTCTGAGCTTTAGTTTGGTCACAAGTCAAGGACTACCTGTACAATCAAAATGCCTTTCCAGAATAAGCAACTATGGCCTTCAAATACAGGCCCACTCATTGAAATTTCTCCGTGATAGCTGGAAAAATAGACACAAATAGTTTGAGATGATTAATAACTAAGGTCTGTGGTCTGTTTAGATAAATGGAAAGGTTTTTTCTGTCCAGTTGTGTCTGACTCTAGGGTTCAGTACTCATCTCCGTTTTCCAGCTGAGGAAGCCAGCATTTTCCAAAGACACTTTCATGGTCATGTGGCCACCATGACTATATGTCAAGGTGCACAGAACACTGTTACCATTCCATCAAAGTGATACCTATTCATCTACTTGCATTTAAATGCTTTTGAACCACTGGGTGGGCAGGAGCTGGAGTAAGTAATGGGAGCTAATCCCAACATGCATAATTTGAATTTCCAATCTTCTTTTGGCCATGTTTCACCAGAAGTCTCATGAAATCAGAACTTCCAACCTTCTGGTTGACAAAGCCCAGTGTCTTAACTACTAGGCCACTGTCCCCCGTTAAAGTATTTAGCAAAATTCAGCCATGGTTTAATATAGGGTCTTACACTTTTAATTTCTTAATTTAAGAAAGTGCAAGTCCAGTTTGCCTTGGATAATGCTTTGTGAATTTGCTTTTTTGCACTCAGCTATTTTTTTCAAAGGAAAAGTTTTAGTGGATATTAGAGCTGCTCTCAATATTCACAAACCCAGCCCTTCAGAGAAATCCCATCTTGTGTTCATTTTGCCAAGAAACAAAATAACTTGGTAAGATATCATCATGTTCATTTTAAGAGCAGTCTGTTCAATACTTTCATACTGATTTCATTCCAGGAAATATAAGGATGTTCTCAACACTTGCTTACCAGTGATATTGTGTGGCTGACACTATTCCCCTCCTCATGGAGACATACTTATAAACATGTTTATGGAATCCCCAAATTGTGTCACTAAATGCTTTCTTTCAAATGCTCAACTGTTTGAATTCACTAAAAAAAATCATATGCGACAAAGATAGCGGAAGTAGGGGGGAATTAAATTATTCTAATTTTTAATGTTTCTGTATCCCGGCTTTCTTTGCTCCATCTGACCTAAAGAGTTCTGGAGAACTTGGTAGATTTATCCTGCTTTTCTAG
>JANHFO010008150.1:0-10552 GCA_032468095.1 Pareas carinatus | reverse complement strand
TCTATCTATCTATCTATCTATCTATCTATCTATCTATCTATCTATCTATCTATCTATCTATCTATCTATCATCATCTCTCTCTCTCTCTCTCTCTCTCATTTCAAGAGCATCCTGAAAAAACATGCTAGACCATATTTTCCAGCTAGATTTTGTTTTCGGGAAAAACAGGGTAGTGTGAAGGACTTATTCCCTTCTTTTAGTCATCCAATCATATCCAGCAGATCATTGACTCATGTATTGTAGAGCATTCCAGCCATCCCTGTCTAAGGATTAAATCCCCTGGATCAAATATCCCAAACCCCAATAAGAGATTTCTTTGCAGGAGTTTCAAATCTTGTAAGACGTCAGGACAAAGGTCTCAATTTGAATGGCGATTAGGTCAAAAAGTCATGCAACGTTGTAGTTTTCTAATGTGTATAATAAAAGCTCTGTATCTGCGAGTGTCTGTCATTGATAATCAAACAGAGGAGTTTTTTCCCCCTGAATTGCCCTCGTAGTTTGGATAGAATGCATATTTCAATTGAACGAGAGTCTGTTTCATGAAGTGTTTCCTTTCTCTCTTTCTCTCTCCACGTTGTAGTTTTCATCCTCGGCTCTAATCTCCTACTGATCCAAGCCCAGGTAACGAAATACAGCCTGCCCACTTTCATGAACCCCTCAAACGCCATCGAAGGGCAGAGAATCAATTTCACCGTAGGCTCTGCCCCGACTTCCTTCTTTGTTTGCAGCTGGTACCGAGGAACAGATAGTAAAGAGAACTTGATCCTGACTGTCTACCTGCCCCCGTTAAGCGGAAGCGTCTTCGGACCTGCCTACACCGGCCGAGAAACCGGAGACCCGAACTGCTCTCTTCTCATTGAAAATCTAAAGCAGGAGGACTCTGGAACTTATATAGTGACCAAGGATGGACCCGCGGTCCATGGAAGAGGAGACCTCAACGTTGAGGTTCTAGGTATGATGCTTCCTCTTCCTTTCTCCTTCAGCTGACTTTGAACGGCTCCCTCGGTCAACCACTTGACCGTTTGTCCATCGGGGAAAAATGCACTTGCCAACATCTGGTGAAGCACAGTTCCCTCCCAATCTACACTCCTAATCTGCACTTCTTCCCTTGCCCTAATGTCATTAATTTTAAATTATTATTCGGTTTTAAATTGGTTTTATATTTGAGACTAAAGCAGCCACTGATATAATTGTTTTATATGTTTTTTAAGGTGTTGTTTTGTTTGTATTTGTTATAATTGTTTTTATTTGGCTGTACACTGCCCTGGGTCCCTTTGAGGAGAAGGGCGGTATAAAAATTTAATAAATAATAATAATAATAATGACGGCAAAAAGTGACTTATGATCGTTTTCCACATTGACAAGCATTGCAGCATCCTGACAGTCACGTGAACAAAATTCAGACGCTTGGCAAGGGATTCATATTTATGATGGTGGCAGTGTTCTTGGGTCATGTGATCACTTTTTGCAAACATCTGACAAGCAAAGTCAATGGGGAAGCCAGGTTCACGTAATAAGATTGCTGTTACTCAACAACTTTGGTGATTCACTTAACAACTGTGGCAGGACATGTCATAAAATGGGCAAAATTCCCTTAACAACTGTCTAGCTTAACAACAGAAATTTTGGACTAAATTGTTGTCATAAGCTGAAGACTAACTGTATAAAGCTGGAATCATGACAGAGATTTGTAAAAGTAGTTGTAGAGATCTCAGTGTTGTATGGAAAGAATTTCAGGACTGGTTGTTTCAAATATTCAGTGAAAGCCCCATTAGGATCACAGAGCGATAAACACGAAACTGAGGAAGATTATTCTCTTGGGACGCTTTGTCGAATGACAGGAAAGTGGCTGTAGGTCTCATTTCATTCAGATCTACTAAAGCTCATCATACCACATTTCCCTGAAAATAAAACTGGGTCTTATATTAATTTTTGCTCCAAAAGACACATTAGGGGTTATTTTCTGATTAGGTCTTATTTTCGGGGAAATACAGTACTAAATGTGTCCGTTTGGCTGATGATCTTAACTGGGGTTTATTTTGGGGGTAGGGCTGATGTTACGAACACCTTGAAAAATCATGCTAGGTCTTATTTTTCAGTTAGGTCTTATTTTTGGGGAAAGGGGGCATCATGCTTCTAAAAGGAGATCTTTTCAAAACATGGCTTCCATCTCAGCTGGATGTCTTTAACTGGACAGGAGGAGTTTCACAGATACTTCTGTCTTGCAAGTGTCACACGCCCTAAAAAATAAAAATGTAAACAGAGGAAGGAGAAAGTCTCTGTCCCTTGTTACTGGAAGATTTTGTTGTCAGAATTATATTTCCCTGTTCCCTGAATAGCCTCAGCAAATCTTGGCAGCCTGTCATTTACCATAATGAAAGATTTGATTGCACTCTCATTTTACTCATCTTCTGCTCTTGTGGCTGAAGAGTTCTAAACACAAGCATTGGGTCTTTCAACCCTATAGACAACGTATCACTGTACCAAGAAACCAAATCAAAATGTAAGGAGCTTTATTGTTTGCCTTGAGAACCTCAGAATATATTATTGAATGGAAGGCGAATACAGCCTATAGGCTGACAGTGACTTTTATTTTTCGCTCAGTACAAACTGCTGTATTCCCCAGAGACTAAGCAGAATTGTACAGTTGGTGGGCTATGTAGCAACTTGGGATTTTCTTAATAATATCCTTACTTAGGGACAGACAGCCATACCAGTCAAATAGCATTCTTCTCTTGGATACATTGCATTGAAGGCAAATAGATCAAAGTGGCTAATGAATGGGTGTGGATTTTTCTCAGCCACAACCCTGTTTTTTCCCATGCAGGATAGAATGAAGAAGAGGGGAGGAAAACCCATGAAATACCAACTGATGATTAAAACCAAATGAAACCCTGTAGTGACTCTGTTTAATTTTTCCTTTAAGACAGACCTTTCTGATAAATCCAAAGTGGATTCTGAGAATAGAATGCCAACACCAAAATAATTAATGCAGAAGACATTGCTTTAAAACCAAGTTTTGTTTTTAATTTTCATCAACTGTGTGACATTTCATGTTTGGTAGATTATGGGGCTAAACTCTTGTTTTTGTTTATTTTTTCAATGCCTCGGCAGTTGAAAAGGCAACTCCAGTTTTTTTCTGAAGCCTTTAAAGGGGGTCATTTCATAGATGTGAACATATCATTATGACAGCAGAATCATGCAGAAACTGGAAAGAAAAAAACAATGGACATTAAAATAATTCAAGACTAAGATAATAGATGAAATTTATCACCGTGCATGAGATATTCTCTTTCCTTCTTTCTCTTCAAATCTTCTCTAGAAGGCCCTTGACTATTCTGGAGCTGATCTGGAAGGTGTATAGGAAGAACCAACTTACTTTACTTCTCCCTGTTCATTTTGGAACATATCACTCTTTCTTCTTGTATTATTAGATCTTGTCTCCTTAGTTATAATGTTTAAGCAACAATATATTACATTTTAGCAGCCATGAATATTGGACGTTCCTGAGATATATGTTATCCTGACACTACTTATCAAGTCAATCAGTATCATTACCTTTCCTGGTGGTAGCTGGTTAGGAGCCATTGAATTGAGATGACTGGCAGTGTAAATCCAGTTACATGTTTCGGACTGGGAATCACTATGATGAAACTTGACTTACAAGCCAAATCCAGCCCAATACATTATGATCTGAGGCAGAGCAGAAATGTTCATGGTTAAGAAGTCAAGATGCAGAGCAATCCCATTGTCCTGACTCACTGGGCAGAAACATTTACTAGCCTTCTCTACCTAGCTGCTGGAGTTATGACTTGGAGCAATTCAATCAACAGTCATTGACCTTCCTAAATAGAAAGTCTACATAGGTTTTTCAGTCTGATTTGGAGCTTCACTAGAAAAACAACCTTTCTTCTAGGATTGATGTGTTTCTTCTTCAGGTCTAAGACCTGGTTCAGCCCCTTGCTTCTTTGACTTCAGACTTCAGTTTTTGGCTGAGATACCAAACTTCACATCTTCAAGATGACTCCTTATACAATTTCTGGCTTCTAGTTCCTGGTTAGTGTTTTGTCATTTATATCTGGTTTTTTATTATGCCAAACATAGCTTACACTTATAGCAGCAATATTAAACTAACACTTACAGTTATCCATAATTAAATTATTATTCATATTCATATCATACTCAGCTATAAACGTTGTCCTTTTCAAGTATCCTAGAATACCATGAGAGATAGAAGAAGGAAGGAAGGAAAGAAGGAAGGAAGGAAAGAAGGAAGGAAGGAAGGAAGGAAGGAAAAAAAGAAAAAACCAAGAATTCAAATGGAGATACCTATTAATTTTTTTTAAATGCAGAGTATTATTCTGTATGACACTCTCCTGAGTGTCTTCACACAATCTTTAAAAACTCAGGTATTTCCCCCCCAGATTTTGGGTTAGTGTGTTGGACAAGCCTCTTTGAATTGAAGGTGATATGGTCGGAGGCTCTGTTGTCCCTCAGACCATCATTGTTATTTAGAGATATACATTGTTTCTTTTAACTGCTGAAGTGACCTACGGACATTATGGAGTCGCACAGGCTAGAAATCTAATAAACCAACAAATAAACCTTTGGCCATGCAATCTGGGAAGATAGAATCCAACATTTTTGAAGACACTCAGATTAGGTCTTAATTGTCCCTGACAGTCTTGCAAAGCAGTTGTTTTGTATAATACGTATATAGTTGGCCCATAAAACTCCCATGCAGGGTATAGAAGTGTCGCTTGTCCCTTATATAGGCTCTGCAGAGACACCCTGAAGTTTTATTCAGCTGCTCTTACCAGTAATAAATCCATTTTCCGCAAACTTATCCGATTGATTTCTCTCCTTAAATTACTTCAATGGCACTACTCTGTCTTTAAACAACCTTTTTATTCCTGGCTAAGGAAGTAATATTAATAAGAAAAGAGCAGTGGACTTGAATAAGAACTATTTAAAATTTGAATATAATTTTGTCAGGGCTACATAGAATATTGGAAAACCGGATAGACTTCAAGTAGCATATTACATGAGATATATCTAGATTTTTTATTTTATTGTTTCTTTTTTGTTTTTGTTTTAAAAAAAATCAATATAGCCATTTATTTGTGACTCATATATGACTCATTGTTTTCATATTGGGACTTGTGTAGCTAATAATAGGAATTTCAGATTTGGAGACCAAAATTCTAGTATCTGTCCTTTATATATTTTGGGTCTAATTTAGTTCTAGTCACTGTAAAATGTAAAACAGACCAACTCTGAAAAGAGAAAATCTAACAGGAAAATGAATCCCAGTTAATGATGATCCTTAAAAGTAATTACTACTCCCATGGGCATCATGGAAATTGATATTATCAGGGTGTAGAATGAAGAATAAAGAACGGCAAAACTGCCCAGTTTTGTTCTCAGTAATTTCAGTGTCTCATGAGATGTCAAGAAGTGAACCAAAATAGCATTAAAGTCTAGATCAGCGTAAACAGATGGAACCGCCTTCTTGCCTACACTTGTTTGAGACAGTAGGATAAGTGCAGTAATTTTGAAACATACTAAACAGAAGCCTCTCCACTTGTAAAGCTAGATGCGGTGAATTGGATTGAACAACACAGAGAGAAAGAACCCCTGGCTTGCTGTCCGGTGCCAATTATAGGGCAATCAACATACAGGTGTTTATTCAGTACTTCAGATACAAAGGGGAAAAGATATTTCAGTTCGTGCATAGGGCGGTGTTCCCCAACCTCGGCCATTTCTAGATGTGTGGACTTTGAATCCCGTAATTCCACAGTCAACATGAGAATGTGGGGCTCTGAAGTCCACACACTCATAAGTAACCAAGGTTGGGTGGAGGAGCATGTTATACATGTAAATGTTAACAACTCTTTAAAGCAGCTGCTTCTTTAACCAGAAGAACACTTCTCCTGCAGTGTTTCCTTATGTATCTATATACATATACATACATGGGTGTGTATGTACACACACACACACATTTTAATAACAAAACAGAAATCTTGGAACTGACCCAGCCATGTCTCCATGCAAACAATCTTGAGTTTGATCCAAGGAACTTCTAGATTGACCTGGAAAAACCACTTTTTGAAACCCCCTATAGAGCTGCTTCTATCCGGTGAAGAGAACATACTAAAAAAGGGAGAGGATGTTCTGCCTTTGTAATTAAGGCACTGTCCTATCTTGTAGAAGGTCAATTTTGTGGGAGAATTTCACCTCAGCACTCTCCGTTATTTTGCAAATGATGCTGAAATGAACCCTTAAACCCAAGGAGTGTTGGGTTTTTTCGCCCACTCGGTCCTCAACACTCAGGGATTCTCAATATATATAAGCACTGAACTTGCAAAGCGTACCTTTAATACAATCTTCTTCTGCCTATATTTCTCAACTGCTGTATGCCAAACTTATAAATCAATCAGTGCTGCCAATAATTTCCACCCTTTCCTGAGAACCCTCAGAAGTCTGTGATCAACAAGCAGCTTCACTCTTGCCCTTCATGAAACAGGAGCAAAGCAAACAAAAAAAAACTGAAGAAAGACTTTGCTTCTCATAAATTGGGGAAACAAACAAGCGCACAATTCCCTTGGCTTTAAAACAATAGGGAGATCTTCAGAACATTTTGCAGCACAACCCTGCTAGTTTGCTGTGGGCATCCTGTGAGGCTAGAGGGATATTTAGCAACAGAGGTATACGGTAGGGGCTTTGAAGAAGCAGAATAGAAAGACCACTGATGCTTTTGCTCTTGCCATGGGAGAAGGCTCCCAAGAATATCAGATAACAAACCAGTGGGTTATATAACAAATCAATCCAAAATTTTCATCCAAGGCACAAATAAGAGGGCTCAAATTATCATACTTTGAATACATCATACAAAGGCTCAACTCTTTTGAGAAATGAATAATGTGGGAGAAATTGGAAATGGAAGAGAGGAAACAGAGAGAAGAAAGATGGACAGGCTTGACTACAGGAGGGAATGTGTGTGCTGTTGGAAGACTGAAGAGCCAGACTGGAGATGCATCATCCTGAAATTCTTCCATGTGGTCACTAAGATTCAACACCACACTGATGGGACATCACCCATTCATTCATGAGCTGTGGTGGCGCAGTGGTTAGAGTGCAGTGTTGCAGGCTAATTCACTGTTCACTGCTGGCGGTTCAATCTCCACCAGCTCAAATTTGATTCAACCTTCCATCTTTCCGAGATGGGGGAAAACGAGGACCCATATTGTTGGAGGCCATAAGCTGACTCCATAAACAGCTTAGAGAGGGATGTGAAGCAGTATATAAATCTAAGAGCTACTGCTATTCATTTTTAATTGTAAAACAGAAGAATGTGTCCAGTCATCCATTAAAGCATTGTCAAATTAATATTCTAAATTTAACATGTTTAGAAAGCAGCACCTTTGGGAAAAGTCACATATCTTTGTTTATGGTGTGACTCACAATGCATTAAGTACCCCCTTTCCCTTGGAAAAGAATTGTGTTGAGTTTTCATACAGAAAGGATGACAAATAGCCCTGCTGTTTAGTAGGATTTCTTTGGATGCTTTAATGGAAAATATTATAGCACTGGGAGTCGCATACCACTATACCCTGTTGATCAACCAATATAATAAATAGCCATACAGTACTTCTTAACCACACTCTATTGTGCTCATGTGGCAAAAAGCATCTTTAAAATGAAAGAGAAAACAGTCAGCTGTAAAAATCCCCATTTACCTAAATTATTCAAGACTTCTTCAGCATAAAGCACTGTGCACTCCTTTGTTTGCAGAGATATACAAAAAGCAGCAATTAATTTGGAAGAACCTCTATCTCCATCCCCATTCTCACTGGTGAAACCATTGGTGATTTCCTAAGCAGGGAACCAATAAATAAGCAGTCTAACAATAAATAAGGTTTTCTAATAAGCATAACATCAGCACTCCACCAATCTTCTTATGTGGGAATATGCAGGACCTGAAGAGGAGAAAACAAGGCAGGAGCTGACACCTTATGAAGAAAATTGCCTCAGTGTCTAATCTTCCCCACATGATCTAATGAATGAAACATTGCTTCAAACAGCCAGTTGTGTCTCATTGATTACTATTGGGTTTCCCACCTTCCAACTCAACTTCCCTGCTGTTTGTTCATACTTCAAGGAGATGAATTTTTAAGAGCAAATTCTACACTTGTGTTTCACATCTGACAGATTGCTCCCCTGATAGTAGCTTGCAGAGGCATTGCTGGCAGCCATTTCGCCCAGAAAAAACAGGAAAAAGTTGTCAGCAAAGCAAGGGGTTACCTGGGGCAAATGGGACACAACAGCAAAAAGTTTTTGCACTTTTTGTACCTACTATGGTTGCAGGTGAGACAAAGCTAAGCAACGCAAAATTCCCAAGTGGAACTGTCCAACCAACCCATGGCCAGATATCCTCTATTTATTCTTTACCTCTTGTGTCTTCCTACCATAAAATAGGTTCTCTAAAGGCAATGGCCAAACTAAGATTGGCTCAAACATGTTGATTTAGAGAGCAATGACACATATTTAATTAGTTTTGAGAAGCTGAGAGTGCAATGTCACCAAATGTAATCATGCACATGAGGAAGTCCAGATTTCTATGTTGTATGTGTCTGTGTGAGTATACATCATAAATTGTTGCATATGAACATGAATTTACCTTTAAAGCGCTTGTGCTAAATCTATTTTCCTACTTCAGAATTACCTGATATTCAGTTAAGCAGTTATGCATAATTGAGCAATTGTGCAATTCCAATTCCAGCCTTTACACCATTCCTTTACCACTATTCTGCAATCTTATGTAACAAAACACATCTATCAGATATGGGTTGTAAAAACCCCTGCCCATAGAGAGAAGCAAAGTTACTGTATATGTTTCTGTATCTCTATGCTGCTATCTACTGATCATCTGAGATTTTGCAACCTGGATCGGATAGCCTTACTAAGTTCATAAGACATAATTTTTGTCAAAAACATCTAGAAACATTGAGAATCTGAGAAGCAATCTAGCAAACATTAATTATATTGGGCCAGGTCATTGATCCATTTGGTTCAATATTATTGCACTGATCTATAGCACCAATAAAGGGAGATATCTGTAGCTCAGGATTGAAATGAGGGGTCTTTGGCGCTCTCTGATCTTGGCTGTTTTCCTGCAGATGTTTCACTATCTACACTAGGTAACATCATCAGTGCTAGGTAATGAAACTCAGAGAGCACCAAAGACCTCTGATACATAGCAATTTTCCAAAATATTCAGAAATCTTTCACAAGTGCTGTCTGGAAATGCTGGTAATTGTTCCTAGGGACTTTCTGCCTATAGATTATGTGCTCTATGTAGGCAAGTAAAGCAATGGTCTACCTTGAAGATATTCAGAATTATCTTGCAGAGTAGAGTATGTTCATTCAGGTGCCATCACTTAGTTTAGTGCTGCTCACTGTTGCCATAAATTCTACAAGCTGACCTTCCTAGCTGTTTCTTCCCTTAGAGAAAGCATGCCTATATTAGGAGCCCTGTTTGAGAGCTAGCTATAAACCTGCTTTTTTAAACAAAACAAAGTAAAACATGAAATTGTAAGCAATGAGGCGGACTCTGAAATCCCAGGTTGAAAGGAATAGGAAAAATATTAATTTGGGCTTTTTTTAATGAGGCACCTGGTTTTTTTCTGTTACCTAGCAACAGATCTGCTAAAGCCCCTAGTCCGGAACTGAAAGGCAAAACAGAGCAGTTTGCTCCCTTCTGTACTCATAAAAAAACCAGGTGCTTCATAAAAAAGTCTGATAGATCCCCTGGTACAAGCAGACAAAAAGGGGAGAACCTGTGGCTCAGTGGCTAAGACATTAGCCTAACTTGTCATCGAGCCCAGGTTCAAATCCCATCAAGGGTATGCCTCGCTGATGAAAGCTAATAAGCTAGAAATGGCCATCTAAGACTTCCTTTCTTTCTTTGTCACGTTGTAAAACGTCTTGCTGTTTATAAAAAAATATTAATTTACAATAGTGAATCTACCTTGTGAATGTAACAGTCAAAATTTCCAACCAGACATCTCCCCAAAATGACAGACAAATCCATTGCATTGAAAATAATCCAAAACCAAGGTTCTTAAATTTACAGTGTAATCAATTACATTTTATTTGCATCATTTGCAGCAATTCATCTTATGTATGTAACTGTTGTGCCTCGCCCCTCCGAAAAGACCAGCTCAGCTTATTCCTCCTGCTCCATTTCTTCCTCAGATTCAGCTGCAGCACGCTGTTGAGGCCTCGTCGGTGGGGGGGGGGCACAACAGTAACATTGTTAAAAAAAATACCCCCTACTTTGCAAATAGCATCATTATGCAAATAATATAAAGTGCTGTGATTGTGAGATCCAGTCTGGTGTAGAGGTTAAGGCATCAGGTTAAGGACAGGGAGATTAGTCCTGCCTAAAACACAAAACCAGCTACCGTGTTTTCCCGAAAATAAGACACTGTCTTATATTAATTTTTGCTCTCAAAGGAGCACTAGGTCTTATTTTCGGGGGGTGCCTTA